>JAOXYJ010198706.1:0-10424 GCA_028566555.1 Lithophaga nigra
GGTTTTGTATAAATTCAGCTTCATAAGAATACAGAAACAAATCGGCGAGTAGGGGTGCACAATTAGTGCCAATTGGAATACCGATTGTCTGTTGGAATATCAACCCACCAAACTCGGCAAATATATTGTCAATTAAAAAATCCAGCCTGTTAATGATGTCATCAAACACATAGATCCATCAATCAAACGGCAAATCCGAAAATAAACCAAAGATAATCGTATGAATCTAAAAGGGGAGAGACTGGTTAAGTATTTTGCTATACTAGCATCATTAACGACAAAAATACATCAATTACATTTGTAGACATGTGAATTTATGACGAGTTTAAACAACGATAGATTACAAAGTAATGTGTCATGGATGCTGAAAGGAACGAAAGAATAAGAATGTACTTATGTAAAACATGACGACCAGTTTTTATATTCGTATGAGAGTATGCTTTATTGAAAATAGTACGTATTTATACGAGAAAAAGAGAAAAAAATAACCCATTCTTTCAATTTTTCAATTTTAGTTTGAAATCTAGCAATTTATATAAAAAAAGGAAGAAACAAATAACCCATTCTCACAATTTTAGTCTGCAATCTAGCAAGAATTAAAAAAAACTATTCTGACATGAGTTAAGTACTTATAAGTATAGACCATTCAGAAAGACGTAATTCGCTAGCTTACAACGCAAGGCAACTTATTCGTACGAGAGCATGCTTTATTGAAAAAAACACATATTTATACGAAAAAAGCCCGTTCTTTCAATTTTAGTTTGAAATCTAGCAAAAATTAAAAATACAATCCTGACATGAATTAAATACTTATAAGCATATACCTTTCAGAAAGACGTAATTCGCTAGCTTACAACGCAAGGCAACTTATTCGTATGAGAGCACGCTTTATTGAAAAAAGCACATATTTATCCGAAAAAAAAATTACCCATTCTTACAATTTTAGTTTGGAATCTAGCAAAAATAAAAATTAAAAAAACTATCCTGATATGAGTTAAGTACTTATAAGCATAGACATTTCATATAGACGTAACCTCTAGCTTACAACGCAAGGCAGTTTAAATCCAAGGGATATATTAAGCAGACTTGGATAGTCGACAGTAAAATCTTCCTCAAGGAGAAAAAGATAAAATAGTGATCACCAATAATGAAACGGCCCTCAAGTGATACATAATTGAAAATTGTCCCCAAGCACTCAAGGTAATATTTCCAGTGCTTAAACCAGATGAACAAGCAAATGAAGGTGTTAACGTCATGGATACTCACGAAACAACTGTTTCCGCATATGTTGATACTGCCAACTTGTCTGCAAGTGCTTCTGCATACTAAACGACTTATCAGTGACAGTGCAACACAAAATTATCTCTCCATGACTTATTTATACGTATTTATATATTTTTGTAGATGGAGCTATGAAGGAAAGTTAATTACTTGTGCTGGAAAAATACACTTTGATTTACTTTGTTTTCACTCCGGAGAAACGAGCGTTCTTGCCTAACCCGGTTCTTTTCGGCGTTTAAATAGTCCTATATGTGTTTCAAAGCCTCGCAATAGACCCAGTTGGCACTCAGGCTCGCGTTGTTTTCACGATGTCGTTTCCTTCTTCGAAAACGATTCGTAAAGCCGCTCAATCGCATGAAATAGTCCTTCGTCATGTTCTCTTTGCCCTTCCTTTTCCTAGCCCTTGCCCACTTGGCGGTCGCGGTCGATCTGACTTTAAGGTACAGAATCAGGTCCGATACCGCTATGCGTTTTCGATACGCTTCGTCCGTCTAGATCCTGCTCCCCATCCTTTTCCCTAACACACTTTGTAGTTCTCGTACAGGCTCCATTCCTGTACGTCCGCGATCCTTCCTTTCGCCAGTTTTAGTATTCCTTTCGGTACTAGTCGCACACACCATCTGAAACGGAAACGACCAGTGTCTTCATCAAGACTCGTGTTCTCATTGAAACGGTAAAATCTCGGTCGTTGTGCCTTTCTCGACGAATCCGCTCCACCAAAGTAGTCTTTCCGGTGCCCAAATTCTAACAAATCGCAAAATATATCAGTTTGTCGCTATTCAGTTTTGTACGTTGATTTAAATTCATATTTATTTTGAGAAGAAAACACTTTTATACAGGAGTACGATCACCCTTCTATTATACATGCCTCAACCCAACACCTTCTTCACCCACTACTCGTGAGGAACATTTTGGTTTCGAATCGTATAAAGGTTTCTTTTCGGTTTATCCATTTCTTTTACTATCATCATTTCTCACCTCCATGCTCCACTCGCGCATCGAGGTCATTTTCACCGATATTTCACAGGGATTGTCGAAATGACAAAAATACCCTGATAATGATAGTTAACCTCTTGTGGTTGCATTGGAGTAATCCTATTTACTCAACTGATCAATCATTTGAAAATAATTTGCTAAACAAAATTAAAAAAATACGTTTGCCATAATTTAACGGGATAATTTTTCGAAACTATTGAATAAAGGTAATGGGGAACGAAAAGACAATGATAAAACCTAATGCCTCATCAGCTATCGGCAAAGTATACAGTATTTATGATACCAGTAAGTTTTCGATCTTAATTGAAAATTCTGCTTAATGTTGGGTATATATTTTCAAATATTATAAAGAAAGAAACATAAGATAAAAAGAAAAGGTAAGAAAACCAAAGGATGAATCTGTAAACATCGTGAATCAAGGGACGCAGACAAACAAGACAAACACAAGAAAAACTAAAAACGAGGATAAACAACACGGACCCCAATAAAAACATGAGGTGCACTCAGGTACTCGGATGAATAAGCAGTGCCTGGCTCTTATAAGGCCACCCGCCGTGTTTCCCATTGTCAGGGCCGGGAAAAGGTCATGTTCGAGGAGAGAAAAGACAAAACTATGGGTCAGGAAATATACCCGACTTCATTTGTAAAATGGATATCACATAACGATCAGTCAGTTCATAATGACGGCCATTGAATTTTTGAAGGGATGACTTCAACCTGGGAGCAACATACCTTTGTTTGAGAAGCTTATTCGTCAGCAGTTGAGTCCTGTCAAGAATACGCTCTAGAATAACGTTTGAGTTGCGAAATATAAACTCCATACGCCGATGTTGCTACAAATGAATGTGAAGTTGACAGTTGGAAAGGTGAAGTTATCATACCTATCGTAGAGTTTAGTTTGCAGTCTTCCTCTGGATTCAAGCTCATTGAGATACATTAAGGGGCCTGGGTGGCCGAGTGGTTAAGGTAGCTGACTCATAACCACAAGCCTAACACCGCTGTCGCTGGTTTGAGCCCCGCTCGCCCCGCTTCATGTGTTAAGGTCACCAGACACCTGCCCAAGGTCGGAGGTTTCACCGAGTCAGCAGGTTAGCTGTTCGGGCTTTCCTCCCCCAGTAAGTCTGGTAGTCACGAGATAGCTAAAAATTGCTGAAAGTGACGATAAACCCCCAACAACAACAACAACTTGAGATACATTAAATACAGATAGTCATTGAAACGTGAATTGTTTATGTGATAGGACATCAGCTATGTAACGGTAGCTGACATTAAAGGTTTGGAACAATTTCCTTTCTGATTTCTTGAGTAGCCCTTTGAGGAAGTCAGCGTCATACAAGTACAAAACGTAAGAACTTTTAATCATGAAGACAATTCATATAAGTTTTTATGACCACTCGTAACTCTTAAGACCATTAGTCACTGGCGTGTTTAGTCTTGCTACCGTTTAACTTTTTGTCATCAAGGGCACGTCCTATTTTATGATCTTTGTTAATTTTTAATGATATTACAATAATTCTTTGATAAAGTGTTGCTGATATTAGTAATATGTATCAAAAGGTTTGATAATTTTTGTCCCTACAATATTCACTGCAACATTTAAACCTATAAAACGTAAGAGCTATTAGTCGTGAAAACATGTAGTATCGTTTAACTTTGTCTGTTATCAAGGTCTTATCAACGTAATATCCTGGCTTTTGACCTTTGCTAATTTCAAAGATATATCAATGGTTTATTTTATAATGTGTTGCTAATATTGAGTAATAAGATTTTAAATGTCCATCGAAAGACTTTGATAATTTTTGTGAGAGTTACCTCCCCTTGCCGACTATAAAATAAAAGAAATGGAAAAGCCCATTAATTGTTCTTGAACAATTGACCACCTAGCTAATATTGTCTATTTTTTTTTTTTTTTTTTTTTTGTTCCCTTTCCACCAAATTTTCGCTGTTTCGTGGAGCTTCAGTTTGCAACATATTATTTTGAAACTTAGCATATGATGTTGGTTAGATATAAACTATTCAAAATTATTTAAAGGGACAATTAATCCTTTTTTCTTACAGAGTTATATGCCCAAACACTACAAGCATTTTGTCTCCTACTAGAAGATATCAAAACAATTATTGGTCCAAAATGTTTAATGACTCATTAAGCAACTTTTGTATATTAGGTCGAAGGTACCTAAAAACTTTTTATAGGATTTATTTCCCCTTATATATTTGACGTGCCACATATGTACCTAACACTCGAGAACCATAAGAAATAATGACCCCTTGTGACCTTTAACATTAACCGTCGTGACAAGGGCAAGGGTTAGGTCACATTCAAAATTTTTGATTATTCGTTATTTCTCATACTCGTCTTAATCCATACGATATATTGAAACAACATATATACCCTAATAATCACTTATCATGCCGCAGGTGTTTTGAACATTTTGGTAGGAAAAATCCGACAACTCCTTATGAGAGAGTTAGGTCCCCCTTTATACATGATGTAACATATATATATATACTTAAAACTCAATAACTACTTGAGATAATGACCCGGGGTCTTCACTTGAAATTACCAAGTCCTTTCAACTTGACATCTTTCACACGGTCAAAGGTCAAATTGAAATTTTTTATTTTGCTGTGCTCCGATCTTCGATTTACGTTTTATGCATGCATAGCAGGAGATGCTTACCCTGTCGACGCACCCGGTCTCACTCCTTATGGAGTTCATGCGATCACGTCCAATTATTTTCTCGATATTGTGTATTCCAAATGATTTATGAATCTGGAATTTCGGTATACTACGCTTCCTTGTACTTTATCTTTGGCATGAAATAACTTGGCGACCTAATTTTTGTGCCAAATGGATATTTCGACATTACGTAACTTTAAATGTTTGGGTTGATTGATTGCGTGCTCTCGATATTGAGTTATCTTCCACAATTTACATTAAAATGATATTTTATTGGTATCTAATAAACATAGGTTGGAATGACGTAGAATTTTCAATTTGTCTGCCTTTAAACTTTGACCTATTACAAGGTCACCGAACCAAAACAATGTCCTAATTTTTTACCTTTAAGTTTGTTAACTTTAAAGATATTATAATCGTTTTTTAGAAGATGTTACTCACATTAAGTCGTAACATTTTAAATGTGCATGGACTTCAATACCAAATTCATTCTATGATACTACCTTTTAAATCCTCTGGTTAAATTTCTTCAGTATTGATATTATTGACATAAAATCCACAAAGGTGAGCCTAAATTCAACAAACCGACTCTTAAAATACATGTGAGCAAAATGCAGGAGTAATCTTTAAATTTGTTTGTTTTCATTACTTTAAATTAACATGTATGCTTTTTTTCATTCTTTTTTGATAAGGCATCAAATAACAGACTATTCGTGAGTAAGTCACACTATTATGACTGTCCGATCCAAGGCATTGGTAAAATAGTTCATCTGCAAATCCTACCTGCACTCAAATCGCGTTGTCTAAGGAAGAAATTTTAGAAAACCACAAGTCTGTTCTACTCTCCTTTGGTATTGAAACAAAGAACGAAGACATCGATTTTCCTAACCTGTATTGGACAATTATCCATACAACATTTTATAGCAGGTTCCTCCAGTTGTACCAAAATACCCCTTTCTAAGATCTCACTACCATTCTAATTACTCTCCATAGGTACTCTGAAAGAACCTATTCTACCTCCGGCGGAAATCAGATGTGGATCCTCAAAAACCTTAAAGAATTGCTGAAATGTTTGGAAGACAACGCTTTGAAATTCTGTACCAGTATCGAAACCTATTATTTCTCTACTCTCTACACAACTGATATAAAAAAGATATAAATATTTGGTGCTGGGCAATGTTAGCATATTAGGAGATTATTACTATGAGTAAAAATGATGGACAGTCTGGATATTAGATTTTGTTTCAATTGATCCCAAATTTTGATTTTTTAAGAGTTTTAGAAAATTCTGTCGATCTCAAACCTTTCCATTCCATTTTACTAACTATCGACAGACGAGGAGAAAAATATGTAAGCATTTTTCAGAGCATTTCGCCAACTACACAAGAAGGAAAAGATATGCAGCCATTTAAACAAATCCAATTGTGTACTATTGCAATCTTTGTTCACCAGAGGCAGTCGTCTAGAACTTTAGATTTACACATATACATAGGCAAAAACAACAAATACAAACAAATAAAAAAAGCAATATAACTTGACCAAGAGCAAGTCAATGTTCCTTCGGTTCAACCGGTTGAGTGATTTCTGTCTAAACAAAATACAATGCTCAACTACGTCTGTTGTGACGACCATCTCCATTTTCAAATCAGAAGGAAAATACCAAACTTTTTGAAGGACAATCTAAGAAATGTTATATGAAAGCTTCGTTGGTACATGTAATTTCAAAGAACATTCCCGTCAAAATGGCTGTCAATCCATCTACCGTTGTAGAGAAAATTGTATAAAACAATTTTTAAAAACATTTCCCATTAAGTTCTATGTTATAATTCATCCTGTCCTGGTTGTCATCTTTGACGTTTAATGATACGACACGTAGAAACTCGAATTATGCTCATCTGAGAAACATTATGATAACATTACAAGATGTGTTTAGCTTCCGGGAGCTTCTAATGTCACTCCGAGTTAAATTTTCCTAGCTTTAGTTTATAGCGTTGTGTCTTTTCTTCTTTTTTTTGTGTATTCTGAATATAAATATTTCATCAATATTATAAATCCCATTTACGACATTGGGTACAAAAAACGCCAAATGACAAAAAAAACCTGATTTGTACAAGTTCTGTATGACAAAATTCAGCCGTATGATTTTTTCTTACGTTTTTTTTAATTTTCGCTTCGTATTTTTTAAATGAATAATGTTGGAAATGATTATCTATGAAAATGGGTGTGGAGGGCACAAATTTGAGCAAATAGTCAAATTTTCATTTATATATTCTGAAATTGCTATTCTTTGCTTCCATTCTCCTTTCCTCAATATTTTTGTTTTCTCTACTAATTATAATTTTATATCCAAAGAAAAAACCCTTGCATTTTTTCCGTCTACTGCAATGTAACAGAATGTTGAGAATCACACCGGAAGAAATTTCCAATGATGTTTTTATTTATCGATTACGCCGTCTAAGATGTTTTATTTATACACATGAATGGTAATACAGATATTAATTCTCTAATTTTGGGGAGATTATCAACACAAAAAGCATGATCTCAAAATACACACTTTTATCTCCTGTTCAAATGTTTTAGAACGATAAATAACAACTGATTGGTCAAAATTTTCTTATGCTCTTATTAAAACAATGGTTTATTTTTAAAAAGTCATTTCCAGGAATTTTCCCTGATCATCATAGTTACTGAAGGAGAAAAGCCCAGAAAGTAACACAAATGAAGCAGTGAAACCCCTGACCTTAGGCAGGTGTCTTCGAACCTCGATGCATAAAGGGACACGAGCAGGAGCACGGCTTGTGGTTAGGAGTCAGCAACCTTAACCACTCAGCCACTAATTTCCCTTCATTGGAAAATGAGAATAATAACGTGCTTCTCGTTTCCTACATAAACTATCATTCACGATATCCCTTTCCTTAAAATCTTTAAGTAAATATTCAATTACCTTGTATTAATGATAAAATCACACGAATTTCCCTATGTTGTGAAAATTGTGGTAACTACACAACATGCTCGAACATTGTATTGACTAAAGGAAATCCATATCATCAGGAATATTATTGGTCACATATGAGAAAAGTCCGCCAAATACCCAAAATCATATCTTTTGCAATTAATTGAAGACTGTGACATTCCTCCTCTATCAGTTTGAGAGTACAAATAACATATAAATAACAGCTTATAACTAATAACAGCAGTTCAGTTTGAAATTAATTTCAATGAGAGTAACCAGAGGGGTTTTTGTAAGTCACGAAAATTCACTTCTTTCTGAGGTCCTAATGACAATAGTAAATATACAGAAATGAATATCGTATGAAACCATTACTTTACCATTTATTTTCAATTTACTCAAAGTCAGAGTAAACTACAAATGAATAAGTAGCTGTGAATAGTACCAGAGAAGATCTCTGTGTTCAAGTTGGTAGGTACTTCGCAATTTTTATACTTTTGAAGATGTATATTGAAACATAATTTCTTCCGAACCGTACAAAATTGTTTCCTTTGCGATTGAAAAAGTATTGATATTTGACTCTTATATCCCATTCCCTTTTTCTTTTCCTCATCTCCTTCAATATTCTGCCCTCAAAATACACTATTCTATCTGAAGAAAATTTCGGTTATTTGTTGTTTCCAAATAAGCTTTAAAACGTATGTTGAAATCCGATTTAGAGACCAAATTTCGAATTACCAAACTTGTCGAGGACGAATAAAAAAGACTGCATTTATATATATATATGGATCCCATTATCGATGTTACTCTAAAAAATGTTCTGGCAGTTATGAATACTAGAAAAGCAGGATTAAAGACAGTCATGCATTTTTTTTTATAAACTTGAGATTTCCTTCTCTCACAATTTCACCAACTCCCCGTTTTCCATTCTCCCTTCCCTAACGTTCACCTGTCGTTAGGAAAATAAAGTGACCATAAACGTTTGAATTAGTACAATCGAAAGCAAAATTTGCCTGATTTTCAAACAAGTTATAGATAAATGATATTTTCATAAAGTGTAAACCAATAGATATATGGTCAATACATTATTTCGAGACTTTTTTGTACTATACGAGCACAATGGCACAAGGGATAATGTAATTTAACATTTAATGGATCTACAGTTGCATGAAGCATATTACTTTGGTTCCAATGACGACTTCTCAAGAGTTGCCTTCTATTTTGAAAGTCGAAATAATAGAAAATAACCTCTTTACTGGTATAAACGGAATTAGCATTTCGGAGCCAAGAGAATGTTGTTAAAAGTGAATCTTTTATTCGTTTGAGGAGGGTGGTATTTAAAAGAAAAATGATACTTTGGGGACAATAATTTGACACTGACCGCAGTGGCTGAGTAGCGGAATGATTAATATCATAAAAAGAGTGCTGATTACACCAGATTTAGAAAGAAAGACAAATATTTAGGAGAAATCTATAATGTTTTTAAATTGCCGATTCTCTGGTAGGAAATTTGCTTTGACAATCGAGACAATATTTTATACCAATACAACAAATTGGTAGTCTCTATGAAGTTATGAAACAAAAACCGACAAATAAGTATAAACAAAGCATCCATTAGACGATAAAAAACAAGAAATAGCCTTCCTGATCACAGATACTAAAAATTGAACGGTAAACTGTTTTTGCATATGGAACTCATCCTTACAAAATAGTTACTCTTAATTGAGAGGCATGAGAGAACAAACAGTAAATCTCTATAATACAAGAAGATGACCGAAATATAGAAAACGTCGAAGATGCGTAATTACCATACATGTAGCATCATCACAATCGAAGTTGTATTACATTATGTAATGAAGTCTTTTTTATTTTATTTTATTATTATTATTATTTTTTTTTTTTTGGAAAGCACTCAAATTATCAGAAGATGAAATAATTTTATTATATTAACAAGTATTTCTTGTCTGTATCCAATACACTTATGTGATTGTAATAAGATTTGATATTTAGTGTTATGGGTGATATTGCAATATTGCAATAGAAGTTTTGGACAGAAGATACTGTTTTCGGGTTACATCATATTTTATAGTTAGATACTGTCAACAACCATCCCTAAATTTTTTTCTCTTTAATTTTTTTTTTCTTTTTTTTTTGTAATATGACAATCAAAACTTTTTTCTGCATTACTACAAATCGCGTTTTCGGAGGTATGAGGGGTTTAAATATTTCCCCCGTTCACCCACTATCTTCCGCACTGCAACAACATGACTCACCTTTACATCTTTTTTGCATTGTCAGTAAGTAATGATGAGATGGAAATGGAGACTTTAAACAAATAAACACTTATATCAAAAGTATTTCCACTTAAGCACTTGTAAAATGATTTTGTTGGACGTACATTTTGTTTTTATCTCCTTGATCATAATTTCAAAGTTCTAGACCACTCAACCAAATCCGCTATTAAAATATGGCTTCATTAATTGAAGTGTATCCTTCACGTAAGCGAACTAAAGATAG
>JAOXYJ010198817.1:0-10422 GCA_028566555.1 Lithophaga nigra
TATTTCCCATGATTAGAATGTCAAACAGGAAAGGGGGAGACATATGTTTTAGTTTACTAAAACACCTACTCCTAGTTCTTTATTATTCTTGTCACATTCCCTTTAGTTTACTTATTTTATACCTATGTACATACAACTTGAAATAAAAAAATCACTTCATTAACTGTGAGTCCAGTGTCACAGTAAGATTTACAGTAGGATTTGGAATGAAAATGAAGGCTGTCCCCAACGAAGACGTCACTTCACACGGACTGGTCATCTACTGACGTACAACCTTGAAATGCTCACCATTCAGGAGTTCTTAAATTCATTCCGTTTTACGTGACTTTATGTTCTCAGTCCTGTATTTTTAATTAGCATGATGTTTATTCGTTCTACTTATCATCTTTTATTGTTTCTGTTGCTCTCATCTGATTGTATGGACACGCAGCCTTTTCAACGTCCATTTGATAATCTCCCATGACATTCGGTGATATCCTGGAAATTGGGACAGGATCTATATTTCAACATCAAGCTTGCCTCTACTACTGGCATGAAAATGTATCAATGTATCGTGGACTATGTAAGTCGATTCTATATTTTGATGTGTGAGTCATAAAAAGCTCCTGTAAATATTTAATTGAGGTTTAACTTACTAATTTTTAGACCTCATTTAAATGTATATGTTTAATTACAATTTTACTTAAATCAGAAAACAAAAACAAGCAAAAGATGACTGTAAAAGTGAACTGTAAAAGGTTCAATATATTTTCTGGGGACTTAAAAATCTAAAAAATCTTAAAAACCCCTCTTCTGACCTCTTTGTAAGAACTTGGCAAGGCTTTTTTTACCAATACAAACATGATATGTTTTGGAGTACTTATCCCGCACCAGGAAAGCATTCCATCATGATGATAATTTCTGTGATATTCGGATTATTAAGCAAGGCCATTAGTTTTGATACCCTAACAATATCCCAAAATTCCCATTTGGAACGCCACAAATTTTCGGCAAGGGTTATCTGGCTGGTCTGGGGAGGGGAAGGGGGCATTCACCCAAAATAAACAGCTACAAGAGTTGTACAATAATTCCAAAATAACCCCAATCCATAATTGGAGCCCTACATGAAAAACATTTGCCAAGAGTTGTAGTTGTATCATAATTCTAATAACGGCTGTACATATATTGCTTCTGAGGTGAGTTTTGAAAATTTGTAAGCCTTTTAAAATCCCTAAATCCCTCAAATGCATTTTTGGGGCCCCCAAAACAGAACATTTGAGCAATGTTTCCTTTTCCATCCTAATATGTTTACAAATGATGATAAAACAAAAGATCCTCCCACAGGATTTGAATGGGAAACCTACCCCTATCTTATTTCCAACCTCTCACAAACCATTGAAGGTATACACTTAGAGACATGGGTCTAACACTTTGTTAACTTTCATGGATACTAATAATTTCCTAGCAAATGTGCTGGTTCACCGGCGGATGAATAGATAAAAAAAGAAGAAGAAGAAGAAAAAGAAAGAAAAGGAGGAAAAACAATAAATCTGAAAATTACGTTTGGGTTACTTAAATATAACCCACCAAATGGAGAACATTGTGGCAATAAGTTACTTGAACGCAAAAATAGTATTGAGATAATATTTCTAGATGTTAAACTGCAGACTGTGTATCGCAAAAACTTCAGGTTATTTTCATCTTTCATCCAGAGAGATCAGTAATAATTTTATTTATAAGTCTTCTTAGATTACTTGTAACACAACCAGTTATCAGAATTCCTATCTGTAACAACTGTGCAACTCTCATATCTTGTTGCAAATAGTCTCTCATGGTAATCTAAAACTCCAGAAATGCAAATCAGGAACAAAAATAAATTAGTAATAGTAGCAGATATCTGGATGATGTTATTTCTGTTCATAATTACGAGTTTCTCAAATATGAAAAAAATATTTATCCCACAGGATAAAAATTTTATAAAGACAATAATTATTGCCATTGCTGCAAGTTTTTGTATATAGTCATCAGTATCAAATGTGATAAATTTTCACTTCTTACCTACTATTATAATGTCGCATCTGAAAGATTATTTCCCGAAACCTGGTCATAGTTTAAGATCACTTTTATATAGTAAAGGGTTCTGTAAAATCAATCAAAATGGTTCTATATTGTATCTCCAAAAGATATGAAACCTTAACACTTACAAATACTAGTATTGTTGATTTCATTTGAACTCTATGTCGAAATGTCATCAAACCATACTGGACGATTCCTGACGTTTGATTTCTTGTGCAATTCTATATAACCATCAGTTTCGGTTGCCTTAGCTAGCATATCAGTAGTATATTTTGATACTACTAAATTGTTCTATTTCCCTTCCTTGTGGTTAACTTGTTGGTAATTGTACTATGCAGGTTTCTTTGCTAGTTTATTAATTACTTTATTTATTATTTTGGGGGACCAGTGTTATTTTTATATAGTTTTTATTGCATTCCATATACATGAGAGACATTAGGGGGATATTTGGGTACTCGTGAAATCGCTCTAACGCGTCAACATTTAAGCGTCTGTCCAAAGCCCTTTGTTCTTCTGCTGTTTTTGAAGGAAGTATTGGTGCATATTGTTCTGGTATACATTGTTATTATCTCTTTTGCAGATCGTAACTAAATTTCTTAAATTTGTAATAACAATTACTCTCTGTCAATAATGTCTTTCTCTAAGGACAAAGATTTCAATACATTACATTAGAATTAATGAAAACAGAAAAATACATTTGCAAAAAGCAAAATTTTGAATTTCACTAAGACGTGCTTCATAAAATTTGCGGTATTTGTTGAAGGAAGCTTTTTAACTAGTATATAAAACCTTGCACGAGACCATTCTGGTGTAGAATAGAAAAAAAGAATTACGATTGTATCTTTATTAAATGTAACGTGAAAAAATTTCTATCAAATAAGGATGGTTTTAGATCAGTATCCCTTGATATTCCTCGCAATTCAATAATTTTTAAATTTCACAAATATTCCAGTATCTGACAAACATTCGGTTCATTAACGGCAACAATTTAAAACCTATTATATACTTTTATTTTAAAAAGTCAAATATCATAAAATTATTTAATTTCCGGTTATTTACATTTTAGCTGTAGTACCATGTCACAAAATAACAACCCTACTTATTCATTAATACATGTATACCAATTTATGTAAAATTACGGAGTTTTCCAAAATAAAATAAAGTAAAAATTAAAAATTAAAAAAATATCTATTATTGGTGACATATTAATGTAAACTTTTTGAGATAGTCTTGCAAATTAACGTACAAAAATAGATGCCCCTTTGAGACTTTCTAAAAATTATTTTACTGTTTAAGATCTTCAGAGTCAAGAGAAAAATCTACAAACTTTGAATTTCAAGTATGCTATCTTTTTTATACAATGAAACATATTTTTGAATTTCAATAACGTAAATTGTCTTAATGCAGTATTTTTTTTTATATGGAAACCGATCAAAATGATTGCCAACACCTTGAAAATCTGTCTGACTTGATGAATTTGGAGATAAAATGAATGACCAAAAACGTTTTACGATACAATTAGATCTATACGAAATTTTTGTTATTCTTTGTATGAGTAGAGGTTGTAGCCAAATATACTGATAACATGCAATTAACATTCTCCAATTTTAACCAGCAGACCGCGGTTTCTGTTTTTAATTTCATCAGTGCTGGTAGAAGAACCTAAACATTTGGAAGACCATGTAGAAAAAACAAAAATGCACCAAAAAGTCCAAAAAGAATAGCCAAATCCAGCTAAGGATACCTGCTATTCCGGAACATTTGACCTCTAAATGTCACTGAATATTCATTATCATGATAAAAGTAAAAATAAAAACCGTAACCTTTTAAAAATCAACATACAGCATTAGAGGCAGAGTGGTCGAGATAACTGGTTACATCTACTTGTATAGATCAATTTAGCCCGCGGTGTTTAAGTTGCAGTGGAATTTCACAACTAACTTTGTCCGACTGGTCCGTGCAAAACAGAAGTTGAAGATAACCAGTGACAAGGTCGGTAAATTTAAGTGACTACTTTGGTTTCATCACCAATAAAACCGGCCCCTATATAGATCTTTATTTCTCTCAAACCAGATATAATACTAGGCACAGAGAATTAAAAAAATAGTAATCAAATAAAATAAAATAATTAAAAAGATTACATGCCACATACAAAGATAAAGTATACATAGTAATAGCAAACATCAACTAAGACAGCACATTAAGGCATTATTTCAGTCAGGGGCACACACACTTTTATTAATAACGTTTATAAATTTCACTAATTTTGTTGGTTTTGATCTCGATCTCAATTCCATCAATTCCTCAAATTTGTGGATATTCGGCTGTCGTGTTAAATAGTTTCCAATGAGACTTTTACGAGAATCTATAAAATATGGACATTGGAAAATATAATCAAATATTACAAAGTCTATATACACGAGGGTTTCGCTCTATTTGTGCCATCGGCCCTGCTCAATCGGTAACTTGTGATTTAAAGTTCTAATTCTACAAAAACTGAATATAAAATTGTCATTTAAAATGCTAAAATATTTTTTTCATTTCAATGTTTTCTTTGAAAAGTCTGTAATTAAGTGATTTAGGTGATGTGGCGACCAAAGAATTCCAAGTTTGTATAAATTGGTTTTTTAGTTTTCTTTTGACGTTTTCGATTAACCATTTGTTATTCAGAAAAGTTTGTGTGTCCCAAACATTTGATAAACCAGTGTTATTTAAAAATTGTCTCACAGAGTTAAGCCAAACAATTTACAATTTTGGTTTTGACTTAAATCTAAACGTAATTAATATACTAAATTAGAAATTTTTGTTTGATGTCCAGAGAGTTCCTTTGACCAAAATGATATCATTCTAGGTTTTATTTCAATATCTAGTGGAAAACGTCCCAGTTCGCCATGAATCATAAATGAGGGAGTTGAAGATTTCAAATGTAGCAAGAGTTTACAAAATTTTAGATGAACCTAATCTATAATTTCATTATTTCCAAAGCCCCAGATTTCACAATCATATAGTAAAACAGGCTTAACCATTTTGTCAAATAAATCCAGTTGGCACTGGATTGATAAATTGTGGATTCTTCCTATCTTTAAAACTTCATACATTGCTTTTGTTGCTTTATCTACAGCAAACTTTTTTGCCAGATTAAACTTTCCGGATTTTGATAAATTTACACCAAGAAAATTAAATTCGTTAACTATCTCAATTTCATTGCCATCTAAAGTAAATCGAAGATTCTGAGGTATGCGACCTCCTGAAATATCACAACCTTAGCCTTGCGGCATTAATTTTCAGTTTCCAGTTGGTACAATAATCAGAAAAAGAGTCTAACAAATTTTGTAGGTCTTCTGGAGTTTCTGTGCTCCTCTCCTAGCTGACCTGATGAAGCCGACTTCCTTGAAAGGGCTACTCGAGAAAAAAGAAAGAAAATTGATCCATATCTTTAATTTCACCTTCCGCTGCGTAGATGATATCCTGCCACTGAACAATTCACGATTCTGTGACGATCTGCATTTAATCTATCCCAGTGAGTTTGAGATTAAGGACACTACCAATACCAGTAAGTCAGCTTTCATACCTTGACCTTCACCTCGAAATTGACTCTAGGGGAAAACTACAAACCAAACTTTACGACAAGCGTGATGACGTCACCTTTCCAGTGTCAACTCTCCTTTCCTCAGCAGCAACATTCCAGCAGCACCGGCGTATGGAGTTGACATTTCTTAACTCATACGTTATTCTAGAGCTTGTGTTCAGTAACAATGATTTTTAGACAGGGCTCAACAGCTGACGAATAAGCTTCTGAAACAAGGGTATGTTACTCCCAGGTTAAAGTCATCCTTTCAAAAGTTCTATGGCCGTCACCGCAAACTGGTTGATCGTTATGGGATATCCGTTTCCCAAATGAAATCTGATCTTTTTCCTGAGCCATAGTTTCGTCTTTTCTCTCCTCGAACATGACCTTTTCCCGGACCTGACAATTGACAACACGGAAGACACTGCTTACTCATCCGCAGCACCCGAGTGCACCTCATGTTTTTGTTGAGATCCGTATTGCTCATCCTCGTTTTTAGTTTTTCTTGTTTTTCTTTGATGTTTGTCTGTTTATCTTAATTCGGATTTTGTCTGCATCCCTTGATTGACGATTTTTATCTATTCATCCTTCGGTATTTTACCTTTTCTTTCTGCATCAACACAGTATCATCAGCATACAATATCAAGAAAACACTCTCATATATACATCAAATTTTGCGTCAAATTCTTCTGTTATACAGTTAAGTCGCTGTACACTACTCGAAACTAGGAAGGAATAGAGATTATTTAAGAACAATGAGAACAAGAAAGAGTATAAATTTTCACCTTTTCTTACCCCATTATTGCAAGGAAAATAATCTGAAAATTGATTGTTATATATAGTTCTTGACTTTGTACAAGTTAAAAATTACATTATACATATGACCATTCATATTGTTCATAGTAATTTGTACCAGAAACCTTCTCTCCATAGTTTGTCGAATGCCTTCTTGAAACAACAACATATTTTTTTTCTTTTGGGGTTTTAACTTCAAAAAATAAATGTATAGAGAATAAGCTGTCGAGATTGGAATAGCCTTTGAGGAGTCCGATCTGATTCTCGTTCATGGTAAAGAAATTCATTTGAAAATTTATTTAATCTATCGTATAAAATAGATGTAAATAATTTACTAAGACAACTGAGGAGAATTATCGGCCTGAAATTTTTTGGATCTAAAGAGTCGCCCTTATTTTTAAAAACTGGTTTTATATCACCTTCTAGCCAACTATCTGGTATGGTTTCTGATTCAAAAATAAGATTGGAAAGAGTTCATAACTTTCTAGAAAAATTGATGATATAAATGTATTCGTTAAGGCCTCTATCTTGACCTAACACTTTATTATTCTTTATCTTTTTAATACAATCCAGAATTTCCGTTTGTGTTATTCTTTTGTTTAAATCTTCAATTAAATTATTGACATCGTTCGGGTCTATTTGTGGTAAATTTAAGTTATTGTTGTTGGGCGTCACGTTCAGTTTTTTGAAAAACTCAGAGAAATTTTCAATAGGAATGTTTGGTTGTTCTTTGGATCGTCCATGTTCAGAAGTTTCCAGTATTCTTTGGTTTTATTTGATTTCAAATTCTTAAGTTCTCGTGATATCTTCTTCCTGAAATTGTGTCTTGCAATTTTACAATCTACCTCAAACCATGGTTTAAGATTTATAGGTCTTTTTGTTCGATGTTTGAAATTTGGAACACTGGGTACATTACTAGCCCCAAATGTTGTGCTAGCCTACTCTAAAAAGACACTACATAGATCAACCGTAACGGAATTAATGATGTTTTTGTCAACTTCTGTTCGCCTCAATTCGGCGATACACATTAGATTAATCAACAGAATCAACAGTAACCCAAGACAGTGCAAGTTTTTGAAGCGTCTTTATTTTTGAATAAATCTGAATACATACATATAATAATAAGAAAAAATTAAAATAAAATTGAATATCAACTCTTAATATCCATATAAAATATTTTATATATTATGCCATTTTAATCTCTTGTAGAGAAGGTCACTGAGAGGTTTTACGGACCAAAGAAACTGATATTGTCTATGGACGTATGCCGAGATCAATATAGATTTTGCTGATCAATAAAACCTTATATTGACTTATATAAAAGTCTATAATTATTTTATTGCATACTAGTAATTAACAATGTGCATATTTTATAAGAAATTGAAGTTATACCTTGTCACTTTTAACTAACAATATGACAACAGATGGATCATCATGTGACAACGTTTAGACCAATAAAAGTTTCAAAAATTTATTATGCTATTATCATAATATATTACCAAATATTTCCTTTAGATTTCTGTGTAAAATCCAACGATATTTAAAAACTGTTAAAAAAATCTTCCATTAACAAAACAGTTCAGCTCCGAAACTTCTTTGATCACGTGTTTGTTTACAAACACTACACAGAGAATAGAGTAGTCCGAATTGTTTGCCAATATTGCAGGAAAAAAACAAAATGATAGGCAATGACTTCACATTGTTAGTGAAATAAAACTGATAATTATCAGCTATATAATTCAATACAGTCCAGGAAAATTATGTGATAAAATAATTATTATAAAGGAGACGGACAGAGGAAAGTGACCAATAGAATTTATATTATCATCAGATTAAATAACTTTTACTGTTTAAATTGAAGTCAATGTTGTTTCAGACTTTGTTTTTACCGGTTGTTTCGACAAGCCAGATATCTGAAGTACAGTCTCCACCAGGGTAGCGTACTTCATGAGCCAAAACAGGACCATTTGGTTCATCTCCAAAATCCACCAAGAAATTCTTATCTAAGGTCATGCCACCGTTTACTTCATCCACGTCAATCTTTAATAACTGACTACCTTTCCTATACAAATATTTATAATATTTACTCCAACAATAAAACTGTTTCTTATAATATGTGCAGTGTGTTTTATTAAATGAGTCACACTATGTCTTACAGACAAACCTTAATATTTATTAGTTAGATTCATTCTGGAGCTGAATCAATGGTAAAGAGGTATTTTCTTACAATGATTGACAATTCGCTTTTTTCAATTCTTCGAAAATAATATTATTAAGTAAAAATGAAATAATAAATGGATTTTTTTACTATTACCGTATGTTCATCACACTGATATAACTTTTAAGTAATAATACTCACGTTATTAATTCAGGATAGTACTGTTCGTCCCAAGAACTGTACAGAGAGGATGTAACATACAATCTCTTTCCATCCAGACTGAGCTGAATCATCTGAGGACCGCCTCTGACCAAGCGACCTTTGACGTATACTGGATCAGGTTGTTCCTTCATTAAACAAACAGAATGAGAAGATTACCGAAGTTCATTAAATTGTATATCCAAACGGTCACACACGACTGTTATCAATTAAGAATCAAATATAAACACAAACAAGAAAGCACAAACACACACACAATCTAAAAAACTGAAGCGATAACAATGTAAACTCCCATACAAACCTGAGTGACATCAGGTGCTCCAGAAGGGTAAGCACGTCCTACTCCGCATGTGGTAGCTGGAGTCGTACTGGCCTCTGTACAAAGCTAGTAGCAAGTCGCAAAACAGAATCGGATGACGACTACGACACAAGGAATATATACTAGTAAACGTCTGTGATACGGACACCTCAAAATGGTTAACCAACCCGTGATGGTGACAATAAAATTCATGAAGTGATGACATTAATTTGGGATTGACATAGTAAATTAACAAATTTAGATATTTTTAACAAAATTACATAAACTTACTGATACCAATGTGATTAAAGGTCTTCAGTTTCTATATCACACTGCCACACACTCAACCAGCCGGAAAAATTACATCCCGTCATTTATGAACCAGTTAGTGAATGTCGGCCTTGAGGATGTCTAGAATAGTTCGGACTGCTTCTGTCTGTATACCTGTGAATAAAGGTGAATCTGCTACAGAGGTAACACAGTCAACTTTATTCATCAAGTCGCCTCCTGGTGTTTACTGCTGATTTGCTGGTGTTATACCATGCCGGTGGTTTGCATTCTCTAATCCTTTTGAAAACTAGCCTAAGGTTATATAGTTGTTCTTCAAGTTCTTTCCAAACACTATAACATCATCAATAAATGTACAGCATACTTTTAAATTTAGATCTGCTAGACGATCCTCCATCAGTTATTGATATGTAGCATGGTGATTTCGTCAGGCCAAAGGGCATACGGCTATACTCGTAAAAACCAAGGGGTCCGACAGAAAAAACTGTTCGTTCCTTGCGCTCCTCTATGATCTCTACATGGTGATAACCGGACTTCATAACAACGACTGAAAGAAGCGACTTCCTGCTAAGCAGTCCAAAACTTCCTCTATATGTGGAAGTGCGAAGCTGTCCTTTTTAGTTATTTTATTCAGTTCGCGATAGTCCACATATCGTCGAAGACTGCCTTCTTTCTTCTTGACTAGAACAACATTCGATGACCACGGTGAATGCGATGGTCTTATAACCCCTGTGTCTGGAATTTGGCATAAAATGAACATTGCATTACAACTTTCGCAGCACAGTCAGTATTACTTAAAGGTTTACAGGTAGAAGCAGGACATACTATACTAGAAATTCTGAAGGCTCCCATTATTCATTCCCGATGGCTGATCATAAGATGCCGAAACGTCATTTTCCGACTGGAGGGAATATGTGGTAGAGCAGAATTTTCCATTTTTTGTAGATAAATAGTTTTATTAATAAATGTTTCATAATTAATATTTATGTTAATTTCAGTTAGGTATAATTACTAATGATTGATTACTATCAAATAATATTT
>JAOXYJ010198928.1:0-10422 GCA_028566555.1 Lithophaga nigra
TTCCACTACCTCATACATTCTATGCATTTTTTCTGTATTAGCCGTGGAGTTTGGAAATAGAATGACAAAATTTCACCCTCCAGCCTTTCTGTATATCGTGTGTTATTACTTCACACTCCATACAAACGCATTTTTATCATATTTAATTAGCAATTAAGACCTTCTTTTCAATAGCTATAATAGGCAATTGGCAATGTTTGTCTAACCTTGTCTAACTTTTGATTAACATAGGCACGCTCCCGATAATTCTGCATGCTGATTGGCTAATCGTTATCGATCGATAGATTTTACGGAGAGGTCAATTGATTTGCCTCTCTCGAGACCGCCGGATTTGAAACGTTCTTGGGTGTCTGCAAGACAGCGCGCGAACGGTTTTTTAGATTGATGGTGATGAAATCAACAGGATTCAAGCGTATGGCAAAAATAGAATAATCGTTCGCGAACGAGAAAGCTGTCGAGAACAAGCATGACGAAGAATGCTTTTAAATGGGCGATCTTATCGTTGTTGCATTACAATAACAAAGAGGATCCGAAACATCTCGAACGCGTCTCGCAATATGATAAATGGAAATTGGCTTGAAGTTTGGCGATATAACCTTTCCCAAGGAATACAAGGCGAAGACGATGAAGAAGTTCTAAAGAATAATCCGTCTCTTTTGGTCAACATGTACAGTGACGAGGAAGAAATCACGTTCCCTCTGGTGATCTCGAAATGTACGAACGATCCGGGAAAGCTACCAATCAATTTGATTTCATTGAAGGCCAACGGCAAGAAACATTACAACATTACGTGAGCAGATTTTGAAGATCTTATCACACCCTGCTTGAGTTAATCTTTCAAATATTGTTCTCGCCGTACAAAACTCTGAGGCATGCGCCTTAAAGGCTGTCTTATAGGAACTGCACCTGCTGTATCAATTAATGAACAAGTTCCTAAATCACATTTACTTCTAGCAAACACATTTTGGTCCTTAAATAAAACCTCGGCTAACTTCATTTTAACTTTAATATTGCTAAGTTTCTGACAAATTTTCTCATACAAGTCTTTCAAATGGTCCTTCAACTTTGGAATATCGGCCACAGTTCCAATGTAAGCAGCATCAGTACTAGAGACTTTAAAACACTGCCACTCGTCGGTTCAATTTTACCACCTTAACTAACCGCACTTCTAAGTTTATTCAAACACCTGCATGAATGGACAGCATTTAAATACATGTATCATTGTCTTCTTCTATAAAGTTTTCAAACTGAACAACAGGGTGTTTCTTTTAATAAAATTCTAGCTACTTTGTCTGATCTCTGCACATCACAATCTATCCAAAGACCTTGTATTTCCAAATCCCTCTTAGTATTAATAGTTAAATCTTTTTCATCAATCACGTCACAATCAAGTAACAAATAATCTCCAACAGGAGCCACATAAGTTGATGA
Organism: Lithophaga nigra; assembly: GCA_028566555.1. Lineage (NCBI taxonomy): Eukaryota > Metazoa > Mollusca > Bivalvia > Mytilida > Mytilidae > Lithophaga > Lithophaga nigra. The sequence continues at coordinate 1,432 of JAOXYJ010198928.1, forward strand.
TAGAACTCTAATGATCCTAATACAACTGAAACTGCAGCTACATCTAAAGTTCTCATTCCTTTACCGCCATTGGCTACTGCTAAATTACGTTTCGTTTTTTTTAACGTTTCGGTATTTTAGAAAACAACGAATCACTCATTTACAGTTATCTCCGCACCTATATCTACAACATTGATCTCCTGACCCTAAATACTGAGTGGAGCAAGCAGAGTAACAGACCCGACCCTATAAATGACAACATCCATCACAGCCGTCTGTAGATCAGAGTAAAAATATCACAACTACTATCAGGACTACAAGGATTATCAAACCTATTTAGTTTTCCGTCACTTTCACTAAGTTTATCCTTACCTTCCTTAACAATTGATTCTGCATATTTCAAAATATTACCTTCATAAGTATTTGTACTACATGTACTAATACTGTCGCAGTCAAAATAATCAACAGTTTTCAATGTTTCTGCTAAATCATTCATGTATTTCTCTTCAGTATCAGATTTTTGGACTAAGTTTGCAGGTCAATTACTTCTAAATCTATGTACTTCTAAACTTCTTCAAATTCTACCTGTCTTATATTTGCATTTTTCTAACCAATCTTCTTGCAGCATTCATGCCATGTTATGTCTAATATTTTCGTTAACTGATTTGGGACTCTTAGTACGTACGTCGTATGCTATTGACAGATCAGGAAGACATCTGAGTAAATGTTCTATAGTTGGAGCAGTTATTAATTCAGTGGGTTAAGTCCTGGAAAAGCTTTATATACTAAATCACCTACTCTAGCAGCATACTCAGTAAGAGATTCCAAGTACTATTTCTTCGATTGATTTAGATTTTCTCTGTAATGCTCAGGAAGTAAATGATCGCCATATTTTCTTTTCAAAGTCTCATGCATCTGTGTAAAACTCTCGTCTTACCTCGAATGGAAGTTTACCAACATATGTCAGTGCATTGTCCTTCAAACAACATATCTACTTATCATTATCCCAGTTTTGATAACTGATTTGAGACTCTTGGTACGTACCTCGTACGCTAATGACAGATCAAGAAGACATCTGAATAAATGTTCTATAGTTGGAGCAGTTATTAATTCAGTGGGTTCGGTCCTGGAAAAGCTTTATATACTAAATCACCTAATCTAGCAGCATACTCATTAAGAGATTCCTTGTATTCAATTGATTAAGATCTTCTCTGTATTGCCCAGGAAGTAAATGATCTCCATATTTCTTTTTCACAGCCTCATGTATCTGTAATGCTCTTGTCTTACCTCGAATGGAAGTTTACTAACATATGTTAGTGTATCGTCCTTCAAACAACACCTGACTTGCGCGATCTGCTTAACATTATCCCAGTTTAATTTCCTCACCCCAACTTCAAAAAACACTCCACAAACTCTTGAAATCGCTTTTCAAGTTGAGATAAGGTAGCCTAAATTTGATGATCTAATGTATACTTTTAGAGAATAATAAACAGGTGTGGGTTTCATCATCCTTCTCAGAACATTCCATTTTTAAGACCCCTTTCGGCCTAGGCGTAGCGTGGGGTATGGAAATACAGGCTCATTTCAAACGTGCAAAGAAATTTGCATTGCTTTGAAAACCGGAGGGGCAGACGTCCGGTAGCGGGGAACCTATGCCGAAATATTAAAAAATAATCGTCAAATTTAATAATGACGCCCTCTTCCAATACGTAATAGTTGATTAATATTTAATTTCGCAATCTTTCTTTCTTATTTCTTCGTGTTATCTACTGTTATCACTTTACATCATAGTTTCTCCCCACAGCTCTAAAATTTCTAAATATGAATATCTTTGATGAGTTTGATATCGGGTAAATGATTTTTTTGCGGAATTATTTTGTTGAAAAAACACGGATTTTGAAAAATTAATCTAGTTTACGCGATAACTTGAGAAATGTGAGTTGATTTATGTGTATTTTTCTTAGGTTTGACAGTTGCTGCTATCACTGTCCATCAATTGAATTAATTATACGAAGAGGCTTCAGAACTATCACCGTCTACTTATAAAACTATTGAAGAGGTGTTAAAATCTATTGTACTGATTTTGAAATACAACCAAAATATAGTAATGTAACACGTTATACCAAAACACATATAAAATATAATATTCATTCTCCAGTGTTTAGTCAAGCAAAAGCTGATTCAGTTGGATAATACTGCAACAAAATATAAATAACAAAAGATTTTAAATGGACAAGAAACGAAGCAGTTACCTGTGACAATTGGTGCATTGAGAGAAATGTTTTTGTTAAAAAATATTGAGTTTGAAAGATATTGAAGATTGGTATCTGTGATTTTGAATATATAATTAATATGTTTAGCGTTGAAACAAAAATTACTGAACAGAAAATTTATATACTATTGCTGTAAGCAAATACAGCTATTTATCATAACGTGGACTGAAATTTGATGCTGAAAAAACTGCTTTCGTCTGATTTCACCAGCTACCTTAACATAACTAATGAACTGTTAAGAATACTGACATTGAAAAAAGAAGATAGGCTAAATGAGAATAAAATGCTAATTAAAAACATTCAGTTATAAAAAATAAGTTATTGAATTTAATAATGAAAACGAAATGCTCACTGATATTATTGATGATGAAGCCAACTAAACAAAACAACTAAAAAGAAAGCAAAATAAACTGAAATCATTTGGTGAAGAAATAAAATTCTGCAACAAAAGCTTGAAAATGCTACCAAAACACTTTAATCAATAAGGCGTGAAAATTATTACAAGAGACTGAAACGAAGAGAAGTAAATTTTCAGAACAAAGAAAACAGAGTTTGTAAAAAATTGAACAAGGCAAAGAAAAAATTCGAAGAAATGAAAACAGTTCAGGAAAAGCAAACGAAAAAAACTGAGGAATTGAAACGTTCTGAACAGAAAATTGTAAAGAAGCCAAGAAATGATTTACATTGTAGGTCAAGTCAACTGTTACCTCAGAAATGCTTATACAAAGCAAAATGAAATGCAACAGCGAAGGACCGACCTTGAAAACGAAAAACAAGCAAATATAAACTTGCACAAAAACAATTTAGAAATTTTACAACAGAATCAGAATGAAAATTATATTCAGACTAAAATATAGATGGAAGGTACACGGATGAAATGAGAACTTATGTTCTTAAATTATCTGAAATGGAAATACCTAGTAACAAAGTTTATCAGTTTATTAAATTTATTGGTAAAAATGTTTTCGGTTGTGAAGTGGTAGCACCATCGAAAACAAAAGTGCAAAATTTTACAGTTGAAGGCAACGTTATATACCAACAAAATGTAGCGCAAGAATTGTTGAAGATATGTTGAAACAGTTTAAAATAAGTTTGAAAAATCTATAAATCAAAGTACTTCTTTTTTTATCCTGTTTGTGAAAATGATAGGATTGAAAATACAAACAAGTTTTTGAATCATTGACCACAATGATGTCTGACAGGTCATCTGTAATGAAAAAATGTCTTACTTGAGGAATGGAGAAATCTGGAACAGATGGGTTTACATAGTGATTAGTAAACTTGAATTTTTGTACTGTTCTTCCCATTTTCTTTTGGGTTTTCATTCTCAAATGAAAAAAAAATATGAAAATTCATTAGAAACAATTAGGCCGTATTGGTAGGGACGCTAATTTATTGTTCAAAAGTTTTAGATAAAGTGGGGAGCCAGCTTCATTTCGGGTTATCAGAACAATCAGTGAGTGTTTAGGGCCAATGGGATAAAAAAAATGGAGTAAGACAGCAGTGGCTGTCGTGCTGTAGTATGAAAAAAATCTAGAAAAATTTCATATCGATCCGATAGATTTAATAATTAATGTGAGGGAGCATTGTCAGTATTATTCCATAAAGATGACAGTCTGCTTCATACCTTGATCTACAACTAGAAATTGGCAATGAGGGCCAGTTGAGAACAAAACTTTGCGACAAAAAAGAGGATTTCGACTTTTCAATTGTAAACTTTCCATTTATGTGTAGAAACATTCCAGCAGCACTGCATATGGAGTATATATATCTCTCAGCTACTATGATATTCCAGAGCTTGTGCTTCCTATCAGGATTTATTTGAAAGAGGGTTGCTGCTAACAAGGAAGCTACTGAACGAAAGATTCCTGAAACCTGAAGTCATCACCTCGTAAGTTGTATGGTCGTCACCATGACTTAGTCGACTGTTACGTGTTACGAAATTAATAACAAAAAATGCAACCAACAATATTGAATTTTCTATGTTTTATTATATAAGAAAGCAAACAGATTATGTACAATATATAAATCGCTGGAATGATTGCTCAGAGTTTAGGGTTCAGTTACTGTTCCACAAAATTTCAAACAAAATGTTTAAGACAAAATCGTTGTAATCAAGCTGATGAAGAATTTTCACACGAAAAACGGAAATTATAAAGTTCTTACAATCCCCAGTTTATATAAATCCAGAAATGCAATGAAGTATAAATTCAGCTAACTAAAGTTAAGCGATGATTAACTCCAAATAATTTTAAGTATCCCATGAAAGCAGACTGACTAAAATGTCTGGTTGTTCACTATTTATAGCAAAATAGCATGTGATCTTGTAGAACAATCTTAATCAGGTGATCTTGTAGAAAATTCCCAGTCATGTGATATTATAATCAATTGTCTTTTTCAGTAAACAACCAGCAAAAATTGCACCATCTTAGTACATATGAACTAACAAGTACATGCAATATCATAACATACGGAATATCTGCGCCACAAATGACAACTGATAGGTTCCGTTTGTTGTAATCACAGTCCCGTTATTTTTATTCATGACTTATCACCGAATGTGACTTTTTACCGGATTTTAACATGAGCAATACGACGGGTGCCACTAGTGAAGCAGAAGATGTTTATCCTTCCACAACACCTGATCTCATCCCCGGGTTTTGTGGGGTTCGTGTTGCTCTGTCTTTAGTTTTCCGTGTTATGTTTTGTGAATCAAATGTTTTACTTTATGTCTTGGTTTGGCCATGGCATTGTTTGTCTTTTTTCTATTTACGGTTTCTAATTGCCTTTTTGATATCTTCGAACTTTACTTGGTAATTTTATAAATAATTATATATCTGATCCAAATTAAATCATTCAAATGCTAAAATCAATTTAAATGATATAAATTGTGAAAAAGTTTTCACACATGTTATTTGTTTACCTGCAGTAGGTTGTTATGTTACCAGTACTTTTTGAATGCTGATAAACAGTGATGCGCATTACATGTATTTAGATTTACACAAATATTTTGAAATAAAGTATGAAAAACTAAAATCATGGTCAGTAAAGTGTGACGATATTTTTATGGTGAAATAGACCCAATGTTCATTAAACATCCTCATAAAATTCATCTTAACATTATTTTAGTTAATGAACTCAAAACAATTAAAGCTTCTGGAGTGCATATATTTTGAGAACTTTGCAGAAGTATTACTAGGGTGAAGGACAGAGTTCTGATTTTTTAACATGAGATGTATATCGATGTATAAGTCGAGGGACCAGTTGCTCTATAATAACAGTTTTTTTTGCAAAAAACGGTTAATAATGTATTTCATCCAGTATTGTTCTTAAATTCAAACAAACTTTAATAGATGTATTAGAGATTAAATAGATGATGTACTCTCTATTTATAACCCTAACTTTAAGGACTACTGACATCTTATATACCCAAATGTGACGGGTGCCGTCGAGGGAGCAGGACATGCTTACCCTTCTAGACCACCTGATGTCACCCCCGGTTTTTGTGGGGGTTCACATTGTAAGTGCTTTGGTTTTTGCGTCGTCTTGTTAATGTTTTCTTTCTCTTTTGTTGACTTTTTTCTTCAGTTTTATATTATCTTCTTGTCTTTTTTGTAGTTTTTTTGTTTCAGTCTTCCCAATTTTGCCTAGTCTACGGGTTCTTTGTTTCTGAACATGTTTCTTCGATATTCTATTGCCGATATTTGATATGGTTCAAAATGCTAGACTTCGCTTCTTCATTATACCAGAATTTGATTTAACATGAAAAAATCTCTTGATTTTGTCATATTTTTGTGTTGCATGGTAACCAAAAGCATACTTCGGATAAATTGCATAAAATCTTATTATTGCAATGGACAGAGCATGCTTCAAAGCATTTAAATGTTAAAATTGAGTATAGCTGAAAAAAATATGGCCATTTCTGTTGTTGAAAATTGCGGACTTTGATGACATTTTTCGTATGTGGACCTTTTTTCTAGAGTAGGCTAAAGCTACTTTTGACATATGATGAAAACTGAAATAAGCATTCTTTACCATTAATATCTTCTAAGATGAAATTGTGCCCAAATATGTTATTTATTAATCATGAGACTTACAGGATTATTTAAAACAAAACTATCGTGCCTTAAAAGGGTCTATTTATTCATTTTTCACTATGTCGGCCTAATTGGACTGTAAAATGCGTAACATTTTCAGATATTCAAATTACTGTAACTTTTGAACCAGATGAGGTATCAACACCATTTAACCACCATTTTCCTCCATTGTTTGAGGCCTTTCTTGTGACATTAACAATTTTAATATCTGAAATATATAAAACTTAATCATCTGGCATACCTATTTTTGGTTACAAATTTTCAATACACTGCACTGGGTGGAGCCGTGATATTTAATACAGTAATGAATGTCAGACTCGCTCCTAATTGGTCAATATCAGTTAAAATAGTTGACTATTTTAAGTACAACGGGAGTGGTCCTTCCCCAGTTATAGAACCGTAACAGGTTTATAACACCCTCCATAACCTGCGTTGGTGGAGATCTCCTTTAGCTCAGTTGCAGAGCGGTGTACTGCTGTGCCAAGGGTCCCGGGTTCGATTCCCGGTGGTGCAGAAGTAATTTGAGAGACAAATCATGATCTACTGTTACATAAGCAAGAGTCTTTCTTTCTTTGAAACATTCACGATGAAAAGATCTCACGTCAATGTGAAATGAAGTGACCTACTTCTGAAATTAAGAGGAATCTCACGGAATTTTTCACAATTTCTACTGCCACTTTTCTGGACCTAATTTTTTTGCCAGAAAGCAATGCTACCATGTAGTTTTATTACTTTAAATAAACTTGGTATTTTTTCACTTAAGTTAGACACGTTTACGTATAAGCTAATTAGTATTGTTTTTCCGTAATATAATTTCAAATATAGGTATCCCCTATGGAAATTAACATAGAAATGCCTTTAGGAAATTAAATTCTACTAAGTGCTGTACGTCCATGATTATATTCATAGCTGTATGTGTTTACAATATTTCTACTACTTGTATCTGAAACTTGCATGCCTGTTTTTGATCTTTCATTACAAGTATTAATATCTTGTCTTGTTAAATATCACCTCAACACTTCTCTGATAATTTACTTGTTTATATTCTACTGACTCATTCTGTAATCTAATTTATTCATATCTAGTATCTGTCAAATCTTTAGTGACTGAATACAGTTTACCTTTGGTATAACTTAATGTGTGATTGGTATTCCATACTCGGTCCTACTTTAATCTATAGTTCATGAGTACTTGTATTTATCTGCTTCCTCAGTTGATAAAGATCCAGTGTAAGTGACTTTTTTTCTAATCTAGGTGCCTCAAATTCATCATCTGATGTCTTCAAATCCATATTCCTAACTATACATATATTTAAAGCACTTTCACTTTGACATCTATTCTGTATCAGTCCTACACCAGTGTTTTCCTTACCTCTTATTTTATTGTACTCATGGTCCATTTCAGGATGAACTGATCTACGATTAAAATTATCGTCTTCCATATTATCAAATATGCCAGAAAAATGAGCCCTTACACCTACCTATGTGTGTTTTTTTCTAATATTTCTCCCCAAATGGGCGGGTTATTGGGCAGGGCGTATTTCGTAGGCCATGGTGTCGGGCGATTTTCCTGCTCAGTTTAAATAACAACTATATATTTGCAACCTGCAGGCTTCACTACTTTGTACATTTTTGTAAAATATTAATAAATAAATGTAACCCGTGGACTTCACTATTTTGTTGGCTGCAAATGTATGACAATCAGAGAAACCTGTAGACTTCACTACTTATTAGGTTTCAACAGCAAAAACAAAAATGTAATCGTAACCAAGCTCTTAATATTTTTCTTATGAAATTTCACTTAATTTTTTTTAACAAAAATTTAACTACATCACTCTTCTGAAAAAATAAATAAGTAACTAAATAAATAAATTTAATTTCTCAAAATAATGTTGAAGCTATTAAGTAAGCACCGTTGCATCCAGTGTCGTGAAAATTAGTCTCCGAGTGGTCTGAATGATGTTTGGAAAAGAACTGGATGTGTAAATATTCAAGAAATCTTAGTAGAAAAAATCAACAGTTTATTTTCAGGCACATGATCAACAAATTTATCAGTTATCAGAACAATAAAATTGTACAGCTGGCAAAATAAGAAACTTTGCCCAATCAGATACAAATTGCAAGGACAAATTCCCCGGACTCTAAAAATAACTTTACAGTACAATCTAGATTCGTAATAACATTTTACAAGGAATATCAATGTACAAATTACAACAATATCAATGTGAAAATTATGAACAAGCACATACGATGCGGTATGAAAAATGTTTTCAAAGAACGATAACTCAAACATCAAATGTCAAGATGTAGATTGACGGACTTTTTAACAAAAACACGAAAATCCATAAAATAAAATCATTTCAACTGCCCTTAAGGGCATACCATACAGTTACAGGGGAAGTAATTCAAAATGTCGTAGTTACGGGAAGTATCTTAACTATGACGTTACGTCTGAAAAACATCATAGTTAAATTTGACAGATTGCAAGAATAAGAATCCGGCGTGTCAGTAGTATATGGGGACAGTTCAGGTATTATTTCTGAGGTGGAGGAGCACCGGAAGTGACGTCATCTCCGGTCAAGCCACTTCCGGTTCCGGTCACGCATGTGCAGGATACAACTTCCGGTCTATGATGTCACTTCC
>JAOXYJ010199039.1:0-10422 GCA_028566555.1 Lithophaga nigra
AAGGCCATGTCCGAGCAATACAGTCAAGCAAGCTAAGGATACTTCTGTATGACTGTTTAAGGGAGACAAACTTTTAGTTGTAATAGAGGTCAACCAATTTTTAGACAGATTAATGATACATATAAGCTAGTGTTTATCAGATGACCTTGATTGGTAATAAAAATTTTAGACGTCATACCGGATTTGTCGCAGGCAATACAATGGGTTCCACTAGTGAAGCAAGAACTGGCTATCTTCCAATTTTTAGTAAGGGTAGCATTGTCCAAATTTTAGTTTGCTATGTTGTGCTTATTATTTATTTTCTTTGCTTTAGTCATTTTTGTCGGCGAATGCCTTATGTGTTTGTCATGAATTACAACTTGTTAATTATGGCATTGGTATCTTCAAGCTTTTCTTATGCGGATTTTCAGTAACAAGATGGGCTATATGCACGGAGCCTCCATCCTACCAAGGATCTTGAATCATTTTGTAAGTGTGTGTATTACACATAAACTTCATAAAATGACTTTTTTTGCTTTTTACGGTTAATAGGTCGGAGGTGAAGTATCGGAAATAGAATACCGAAGGAACAAGTTCAAAAAGGCATAATCCGTAGACAAGGTAAAATTGGAAACAGGGAAACGAAAAAACCACACAAAAAAAAAAAACGACAAAAAGACAATATAAAACTAAAGAAAAAAGTAAACAGAAGAAAAAGAAAACAAAAACAAGACGATGCAAAAACCAAAGCACTTACAATGTGAATCCCCACAGAAAACGGGGGTGACATCAGGTGCTCTAGAAGGGAAAGCATGTCCTGCTCCGTCGACGGCACCCGTCACATTGTAAGTGGGAATATCCCGGAAGAAGTAAATTCCGTGGAGTGTCAAATCCAGTAAATGAATGAAAAGCAGTCCAACTCATAAATGAATAAGCTTTTCTTTATACTTAACTTCGAACGATTGACGAAACACTTATATGACACTTGTGATATCGTGATATGGAAAGCCCCGGGCGTTGTCTGAAGTATTAGTATTAGTTTTTAATTTCTAGATTTAAAGTAGTTTATGGCTTGCAGTGATTTAAATTTTGTAGATATATTTAAACAACAAAACGAGAAAATGAGTGATTTACCCTGAACTTGGACTTCTTTAACGAAAATCGTACGATGTTTCATCATTAGTTATATTCTTTTTGAAATAAGACAACTCGATGAGAAAATTACCACTATTTTATTTATACTCTTTTTTATAGTCTTTTAGAAGCAGATTTCCATAGTTACATTGTACCTGTATGCTCAATCTTACGTTTAGGGCTATAGAAGTGTTCTTGTCCTTAATCTTGCATAGGTTGATTGAAATCTGTTGGTCCGTTGTATCATACATTTATTTGCAAAACAATACAATGGAACCGCAGAAATAGTCATTTTACAAAAGGTTTAAAACCTTAATGATGATATTTTCCAAATATATGGAAATTTTAACAGCTTTCTCTAGAAAGAAGTCAGCCGGAAAAAATAATGATACTGATAGTTATTCTCTTCCGGTATACACAAAGACAGGATAGGATGCCTAATTTATGCTCAAATTTTAACGAATTGCTTAATTTTAAATTGTATACATTATATTTTACAGAAAATGGCCTGTCGTAATATAGAAATTAAGAAATAATGGAAGCCTTTTCTTTTAAAATTAAATTGAAATTTATGGACGGGATGTCAAAAAACGGCTCAATATTTAAATTAATGAAAATTAAATATATAGTTGACTTACTTTATATCTCAGTAATCTGAAAGGTATTTTTATGGGGATCTCGATGGGATGTTCTTTCGCGTAGTCTCGAGCCAAAAGGAAGTAAATCTCGTTTCTCGCTAAATTAATCGAAAGATTTAAAAAGTTCATGAGCAGATAATGCCAATTTATACTGGAATAAACCTCAAATGGAACATACTAGTCATACGTACATGTAAATTGTTCCTCTGGACTCTAAAAAGGCTTCGAAATAGGTACATTTTCTCAACCTTTCAACCTTTGCTTGACACATTTATTTTATTACTTCTAAGAACAAGTAAATAGGAATGGATAAATGTATATCGACCTCACCATGACTCTTGATACAGTATTATTGACGGACATGCTGCAGACTTTGTTATCGGACTTTTACCTGACGTAGACATGAGCTGGATGTAGCCAATACATAGCTGTGATATCATGACCTTTACTGTTCCAAGCGCATTCAATACTATAGGCTCATAAGTGCTTGTATCACTCGTGTAGTTTTAAGCTACTGAACTCTTTCCAAAGCGATGGCGATTTAGATTCTATTATTAAAACTAAAATTGTGAATCCTGTGCTCATTTGCAGTAGTGCTGAGAAGAACGTTTATCCAATCTGTATAGTTAAAGAAGAATTTTTAAACCAGTTCATGAAAACAGTTGATAAAATTTACGAATCTTGACAGCCATATTAGATTCAGATCAATACAGAAAACAATCTAATGTGTAGTAAGCAATCCACGAAAAAATCTGTAAAATTAGGCTATATTTAAATGATACATTAGAACTCCAATAATGTTTTAAGATCGAGTATACGTAAAAGCAGATGACAGTATATTTTTGAGCAAATTAAGTAAAAGTTGGTACTAGATATGAATAGGAATATACCGTGTCATATATATTATGTAAGACAAAGCGCCAGCGCATAAGGTTTAATTTCTTTACACACTTGTACAATGTAGTAGGGTTAGGCTTGTTGTTATGGGCACACCGGTAATTGAACAGACCATCTGGCAGCGCGTAAGAATACCAGTCCACTTCCTCTTCCGGCAACGATCATCGAGTGTAGCAGACGCATATAATCTACCCGAAGATAATTGACTGTTCCTGAGGCCAGGACCAGCCATCTACGTTTATAAAAGGTACATTTCGGTAGTTGGTCATCACAACATTGGCGCTGCGAGCTAATTTTGAGCTTGCATCGCCGTTTTCAATGTTAATTTTGTTATTCACTGGGGTGTTGTTCTTGCCGCCTAAATTCGGCATGGTGGTGAAAACGACAGGGGGAGAGCCAGGAAAAGGGATTGGTGGGATTTTCCAGTGGGGATTTTTCACAGTCTGGGAGGAAGTTTTCAGGAGTTCTGCAAGGTTTCAGGAAAAGTACCTGACGTTGCAGTATTGAGATAAGTGGTTCCTATCACTCAGGACCTAGTAAAGCCAGTTGGGTGGTAGCGAAAAATTATTTTTCATTGTTTTCGTCATCATTTTTCACTGGTGCTCTGCACCCGATCGGCCACTTAGGTTCCGGTGAAATTTTGTCTAAGTACTGAAGTACTGTGTGGCAGTAGTATACACTGCACGGAACGGAGTTTCTGTATAAATATTAGTTGTTTGTGACTAAACTGTGTTTGTGTTCATTTTATTGTCAATTGTTAGTTGTGCCATTTAAGCATTTTAGTTGTGATATTTCTTACTGTAACTATGTCAAAGGTATGCATCAATGTTTGTCCCATTACAAAGTTGTTGTTGTTACCTGTGGTGGGACCAAGGATCGCAGAAGTTATCATGGACATCAGGGAGGAAAATGACCTGGCAACAATTCCCAGGCTGCGGATTACGAACAAACTTCTTGACGTTATTGATTCTCCCCATAGTCACCAGATGTACCACTCCAGGTTCCACTAGAACCCATAAGTGAGAACATGTTCCAAGATTGGGAACATACAGAGGGGTGAGACAGACAGATGAGCCGATAGCTCATAACTAAGGGGGTCAGTGGGGCCTATCCCATCACAGGGTCCCAGTCCCTGGAGTCTGGGTTATTAGAGGGACGGGAACCCAGAGAAGGGATGGGGCAATCTGCTAACACCCCCTAAAGGGGAACCAAGATCGCCCTCTCCGATCTCTCATCAAGGTCAGGGTGATACGAATTCGGCTTTTGTAGAGGAGACCCCCCAATAGCAAATACATTGTATAGTGTAAGGGAATTGAAGGTCGACATCCAGAAGATCGGTACAGACCAATGACTAGGGAGGATCCGACAGCAAGAAGAAGACAGGGACTTATAGGACCAGAAACCCTGTACTTGGTCACAGATGGGGTGTTCACCCATCCCTACAGCGGGAAAGTGGGGAGGATGACCACGTAGTTTATCCTGCTGAGCTTTCGAGGAATAGGCAGTGGGGAACTCAGGTCACAGATATGGTAGTGGGGATCGCCCGCCCAGATATGTAGGATATGAGCAGGGTAGGAAATATGCTAGTTGACTGGGCTCTCCCTATAGGGAAGACCACTCAAGGGAAATTGAAGTAAAAACGGGAAGTTCTACATATAGAGGAGGCTACCTGGAGACTCGAAGGGGACCAGGGAGTCAGCATCATGATCCCATCCCATCCCCAGGAAGAGATTGCAGATACGGATTGGAGCAATAGGACATGAGATCGAGGAGAATCTATGAACCAACAGAGGGGTCTGGTATACCGGAACATCCTGGAACCAACCCCAGGAAATGGGACATGAACCAGCAGTCTGGAAGTCAATAGGGAACAGGCATGCAAAGGCCACCAGTTGTGGGAAATTATGTATCCGTAAGGTCTGGTATACCGGGGTATTCAGGAACCAACCCTAGGACGATGAGCATGATCCGGCAGTCGGGAAGTCAACAGGGAATAGGTATGCAGGAGCAACTGGTTGGGTGGAATGAGAAGAAATATGCACCTGAAGGGTATGATCTACCGAGGTATCCGCAAACCAACCCTACGATGTGGGAATAGAAACCAGCAGCTTAAATATCATTAGAGGCCAGAAGGGATGAAACCACCCAGAGGAGAAATTATTATGGTAACCGCTAGAGCACCAGGAGGGGTGGGCAATAGCCCAGGTATAACCAATACCCAGAAAACAGGACAAAAGGCAAGCGACCATGGATCAAAATGAGAGAACTGCCCAAAATCCTGAGGTGTGATTGGAAACACCAACTGGCATTCTATGCTAAATTCTCGAAGTATGCTGAGGTAAGGAAATGGAGCACTAAAGATCGAAGAACTCCTTATTTTTCACCCTCGATTGAAAGGCCAGTGAATATTTCGCCTTAGTAGAAGAATGGAATCGGGACATCAATATCATGAGCTGGTGCAGAAACTGGAAAAACGATTTGGTTTTAAGGAGTTGCCGGAAACAGCCGAGGTCCAGTTTTACAACGCCCGACAGAATCTGGACGAGTCCTTAGAAGACTGGGCAGACCGTGTCCTGTCTTTGGCAACTAAGGCAACCCGACGAACACATCTGTCAACAAGCAGTGTTACGTTTATGCCAGGGTACTGCCGATAAAGAAGTCGGAAGTTATGCTTCAAATCTTAGGCTTAAGACTATAGATGAAGCAGTCGATAAAATTAGGTGGCACCAACTCAACCATCAAGCCATTTACGGAAAAACGGGGAAGAAGGAAATCAGGCAAGTGGAAACCCTCCCAGTTTCCCAAGATTATTGTCGTGAGGTGATCTAAGAGGGTGGAACCAGTACGACTCAAGTATGTGCGACCATGCTGCCCCTAAAAGCTGGCCCATCATGGAGAACGGAATGGAGAGGAAGTTGAAGCAGGAAGTCAAAGAGCACCTGGATCAATTAAAATCAGAAATGTTGGGGGAAATAAGGAAGTTACTAGAAACTGCGGGACCTCTATACCGATGTCCATTGCCTTCGAACAGGCGGTGTATCCAGGGAGCTTGCTATTTTTGTGATGAACCAGGGCATTTCAAGAATGTCCAAAGATGGAGTGACAACCCCCAACCGGAAGGTTACATTCGCAGATTAGGCAGGGAAGGGGCCGTTAAACGGAAATGGGTCAGCTCGGGAGGCATGAGAAGACACGCAACTCGGAAAATGGCCTCGCTTTTCACAGAGTTCTGACATCCGGGTGGTTGCAGTAGGATGACTATCGGATCCATTCGTAAAAGGTAGATGATGACAGAAAGATGATGGAGATGCCACACTCGGCGGCAGCCAGCAATTTGGGGCAAGTAGTACAGGAAGTGATACAGCCGTAAAGAATTCCACAAAGGGCCTGCGAGTTGATGTTTGATGGGAACTCAGCCTGTCTGGATATGGGGGTGGGCCAATTAGGGGGTTACACCAGGAAGACTCACAGGGCTCCTTCTGGAGCCCAGTGCATCAAGAAGGGAAGAGCCTGGAACCTTGAGACCCATCAGGGAGACTATGGGTGAGACTGAGGACTTCAATGGGGTGAGAGAGCTAGTACCCCAAGTGTCATCCCTTTGACCCAGGGGACAAGGTTAACAGTGAGGATGAAGACCTTTCTGAAGCCCTGCAAGAGGATGCCAATGCAACGTTGTGTGGACAGGAAGATGAAAAACTACAGACAACCTATCTGACTTAGCTGATGGAATGTGTGAAGGCTTGATGTATAAAAATTTGGATTTGGGAGCAGACTTAGATAGGAAGGAGATATCAACCTCAATATCAAGGCCAGTTGTTCAAGGGCAACCTATAGCAAACCAAAATTTCGATCAGGATGTTGGAGCCACTGTCCATGAAAATGAAAGCTGGTCTATGGACCATAACAGGACACAGGAGACCATGTTCATTGTCAGAACTACAGGGAAAAGTATGCATATAGATAGGGGTTTAGCACAACCAATCCAGATTGGTCATGGATTGCAACAGTTCAGCATCAATTTCTTGTGTAGGCATTTATGAAGACAGGATGCTGCGGGGATTACCGTTGAACTTACTGCGGGATCATGAAATCGAGCTTAGACTATCAGAAAGACAGTTGAAAATGGGAAATGATCTTTGGTAAGGTGATAAAGGAGATCTCACAAGTTTCAAGTGAAATTGAAGCTGGGATAACAGAGGAAGCAGTCGTAGTTGGAAGAGGAAATGAGACCTATTCACTGAACGGGAGCACCTGCAACATTGAACGGCATATAAACTCTGAATACCTGGTTAAACAGAAAGGAATAGGAGTTTTTAAAAGGATACAGAAGAACAGCAAGTGCTGTTCAAGGCCATTAACAATTGACAGGTGTACCATCCAAAATTACAACCATGTAAAGCATGTGGCCACTATTCAGCGTGGGGCTGGGGGTTCCAAGGTTGTCCAGGACAGGGCGTACCTATCGTGCGTCTTAAAGAGACCGATTATGTTACTGGGCGTAGAAGCATGTGTAGTCCATCCAGGACCCCTACACAAATCCAGATTTGGGCAGTCTTCAGGTGCATGAGCATCACTGTAGGTGAAGCCCCTGAGGGGGATGGGGTTGGTGTATATACGTTTGTTGTGTTAATATGTTGTATTTTATAGTTCTGGTTATTATGTTCCAAATGTTGTTAGGAGAGGGAGGCAAGGTAGGGGATGTTCTTAGGTTCGTCAGGGGACTGGTTCACCCCTGGGAGAGGGTTTTTAACAAAACAGGGGGAATGTAGTAGGGTTAGGCTTGTTGTTTTTGGCACACCAGTAATTGGACAGACCATCTGGCAGCTCCGCTGAAGAATACCAGTTAACATACTCCTCCGGCGACGATCATTGAGTGTAGCAGACGCACAAAATATACCGGAAGAGCATCGACTGTTCCTGAGGACAGGACCAGCCATCTACGTTTATAAAAGGTACGTTTCGATAGTTGATCATCATTCGTTTAGAACTTATACATATCACTTTATTTATAACCCTCTCTTTCTTTATGTGTGTGTTTGTGTGTTATATTGCATTGTTCGACGAAAAAAATTATTGACTATTACCAATGCCAATGGAAGACCCATAGGACAAAGAATGGGGCATAAGAATATCTGAAGAAGAGATGACTTTTTTTACCATCATTAGCTGACTGCTATGAAGAATTCGAATTTCCAAGAGATGTCGAACTGTAATTGTGTTGTCAAATACCATCGATTCTCTCACAGCAATATACAGCAATTGAAACGTTCAAAATTACCATATTTGCGTGTATGGGGAATGGTACAATGGGTTATGGTGTAAATGGGGATGGGAAATGGTGCAAATAGTTTGCGTGTGCGAATGGGCATTGGGGAATCGTGTATGGGGAATGAAGAAAGGTGTATGGGGAATGGGGAATCGTTTATTGGTATTCCCTAATGAAATTATCATTATTATTGGTATTATTTTATTTTATTTATTATAATTTATTTCTTCCCTTTTTTACCGTTTATCTGAATAAACTTTACTTTAAACAGGTAAACAAACAAAAATGGGTTATGGTGTAAATGGGGAATGGTGTATGGGGAATGATATGTAATGCGTAAATGGGAATGATTCAATGGGGAAATGGGGAATCGTGTATGGGGAATGGTGTAATGGGGAATAGTGAAAGTGGTAAAGTTATACGTTTCAATCTCTGTACTGGTCAGTTGTTGTAATTGAAAATGTTTCTGAAGACGTTTAACCAGGTTTGCAAGAGAGACATATATGCAATGCAGCTGAAAATTAAGTTCATTGGTAATGTCTTTCTCTAGCGAAACTTGTCACATTTGTCAAGAAATTGTTCTACTATGGATGTTGTTTTTTCTCTTTTGTATTATTTTTCCATCATTATGGACATGAATCAAAAGTTCCATGATATAATTTAACATCTGAATCACTTATTCTGGTTAGTTTTTAATACTCTCTTTGAATTACAAATGAACTTATTTTAAACTAATTAATGATCATGATGTAAAAATTCTAAGGCCATAAAGGTCATAGTTGCCCATAATATTACATTTTTCTTTAATTAAGGTTATTATGGATAATAACGTCACTTCTTACGACATTGATATCAATTTCAGTATTTTTAACTATGATCAATAATTCTTTAGCACATTTTATCCTGCTGGATATCATCGATAACTGGGTACTTACCTTTATATAGAAACCTGAACGGAGAAAAGACGTTATCATTTCATCCAGTTGACATTTTTCGTAAGTATGGATTCGTTGTGGAAACGATTAAAAAACGTACTTTGGAGATTTGAGTCCTGTCAACTTCAAGCTTAATTAGAGCTTTCCCTGAAATACGGACAATCATTTTGCAAATCAAGCATCCCACTGGACACTCTTGCGCAATTTCACGATCAATTTTTAAGACATTCAAGTATCACACTAACAAATATCGACATTTCCGCTTCACGTTTATACCTCATTGAGACCTACTTTTATTATTTTAACGTAGAAAATAAGTCAAATATGGTGTATTCTGCTTTTCTATACAAGACTTACCTAGTCATAATTGAATCGGAAAATAAGGGACCAGTGGCGATAAGGGCTCATAATTTTAAGAAAATGGACATTTGGCCAATATTGATAAACTTTTATCATAAAAGCTGAAAATACTGCTTAAACTGACCATCAAAATTCTCATTTGTTTCGCGAAATCTATTATGACATCACAATGACATCATTGAAGAGACCGATTTATAAAATTTCTAAACACATGCCAAAATTTCCAGGGTTTTTATGGAAACTGAGTGCATCCACTAGCATGTTACAAAAATATTTTATCCAAAGTGTTGTAACCGTATTTTCATTTAAAAAGTATTTGAAAGGACGACCTGCAATAAAAGCTCAATTCAGCTTCCAATTTATCGAAAAATTTAACGCCAAAATGAATCAACAAAAGTATTGGCATATTATACATGAACATATATAGTTGTGAAAAATATATGCTATTTGATATTCTGTTGGATCATAGATATTTTATTTAAGGGAGATATCTACCGCCGAAATAACACATTAGGTTTGTGGGAAAAGTCTTGCGAGTACTTCACTTTAATGATAGAATTAAAGAAGACCGCCATCTCTAACCAAAATGATTTTTCGCCTGCTGAATACTTACACATAGACATACAAACCACACAAAAAGTCTTTTTGATTAGTTTAGCTAGAGAGGGCGCCAAATTTAAAACATATGGCAAAATCAGGGTTGGTTTGTTCATTTGCATATGTCGCCATTCTGTCATAAAATGACGTCTTTGGGCTTATATAAACAAGGAGGAAAATATTCAGTTTCTAGAACTAATAAAGAAACAGCTGTGTCTACCTAATTTTCGATCACTTAAAACTTTTTTTCGATATTTAATCACAAACACACATAACTAAAGAACACGAAATACATGTAATAAAGGTTCCTAGAAATAAAGAAATCCTGAAGCGTATGGCCTAGTAGAGTCTATGTAAAAATGGTGGAAAATTTTAATATCGTTTGAACCCAAACAAAGACCATTTGATAATGGCAAGATGTAAACAATTAGCCATTAATCGAAATAAAGCTTCTCGGCACGATTTACGCGATTTAAACTCTACTAAAACTGACAAAATAAAACTGAAGCTTCCTAGAAGTTTTTAAAATTACATGTTTTTAGATTAGCCTTCCAAAAATCTTAATTTTTGACCACAAATGTCTATTGACCTTAAAAAAAATAATATTATTGTGTTA
>JAOXYJ010199149.1:0-16956 GCA_028566555.1 Lithophaga nigra
AAAGGTTCTTAGCTCTTTCAATGCCGGGTGATATGTTTTTTTTTAAATGGTACAGGACATTTATTTCATTAAGTGCTTCGGAAGATTTACCAAAATCAGTTTAAAACTTCTTTTTTCCCGAAATTTAAATTTAGCTGTTGTGTAAAATCACAAAATTTTTACAAATGTTTATTATCTCTTATATAACATGTCTTTTTACTTATTATAAATGTACATTTTTTTAAAGAACAACATGTTGTCTTTCCTGTCGCCACTCAGTGACATTTTGGACATTTATAGTCTAACACTTGCCGATCATGTGGCAGTGATTTACACGTCTAGACGAAACGTATACGCATTAAACTAGTCCGCGTCTAGGTGCATTTTCATTTGTTAAGAAAGGTTTCATCGTGTATTTAGATATACTTACATACTAGAAGTCATACTTTACGAGTAGCTGAATTATTTTGCTAACGAATCTTATAATGACTTTCATTCAGATACACCAGTCACTACGCGGAAAGTTGTATCCAATGGCACATGCGTCTATCTACTCGCCAGTCATGTAAGAGGTACAAAAGATTCGGACATACTAATATGAAAAAGAAAGCGAATTCTTCACCTCACAGACGCTAGCGAACAGGATTTTTTTTACTGTTGTGTTATGTATTTGCGTAATTCTCTGTTTATCTATAGCCTTTACACTATATTACGCATGTCTGACCCGTATTTACCTATTTTTAATATTTTAAAATAAACCCCGATTTACTATCAATAAGCAATACAAACCAGGTTATACATGCACAATGTCGTAACAGGAGCTGGACAGTAAAACAAAAGATTGAAACGAAACGGGTCACGACATCGTGATTTTGTACTTCTAATGTATACGTAATTATAACGTACTTGAAATGTGCAGTTACATCGGATGTAATTTAGTACAGTATTTATTGAAAAAAGTGCAACAGAGGCGTGATCATGTGAGCATGATTATCTCCACGTGTAAACATTCCAGTTAGCGAGAACGCTCTATGTAGTATATTGAGTATCGATAATGCACTAGTGTTTTTGTGATGTCGGAATTAAAATTCCAAGAACATTTTGGTTTCGGAATTTATGCTTTAGAAATTAAATTCGATCAGGAAGAAATTTTGTGTAGGAAAATATTTCACCGCTACAAAAATAAATTTTATGTAGGAAAATATCCACTATATGTCTGTTACATTCGTTATTTTTCAATGAATTAAATTCAAATGTGGAAATGTATACAGTGTTAAAATATTTTATGACAATCATTTTTTAGAAACAAAAATTATTGAAAAAAATTTTGGCATTTGAGATGGAAGATTGAACTTTTCATTGTATCTGAAGACCAGTACATTAGAATAGGCAGCAGTTTAACAAAACATTGTAAATATGTCCTCATTCTTAGCTTCATAAAAAAAAACCATGAAACAACTGTTTGGTCTATCAAATAGTTTTATAGATTATTATTTCACCTTACATAATAGGAAAGCAGTGATGCAGCCATTTGTTTAAATTATAAGCAGACAAGAATTATTTAAGCATGATAATATGTCCCATTAATATACCTCTAAACAGTTGTTGTCAGTAACGGAGTTACTTATAGAGATTTTGACAGTTAAATGGCACCTTACTATAAAGTATTTCCAAGGAGAAAAAAACCAGAACTTATGTACAGCTTTTAGTTTAATTACATATAATATATAAATCTTAAGGAAGGAACACAGACTGTTGTCTTTACCGTACTGTGGCACTTTGATTTTTAAAAAAGCGTCAGCAATAATTGTATTCGGAAATTTCCAAATATCAGGTACGATGTTGATAATACAGTTATGTTTGTAGGAGGAGTCAAACATGCTTTCTACGCTCCTCTTACAAAAATGTTTGTACGAGGAGTCAAGCCCTATTTTTTTGTGGCTCAGTAAATAGTAAGGGAAAGGGTAGAGGGCTTTCTGGTCATGGGTGTAATTTTTGGAACTGTGTTGGCACAGTAACAATAATCTAGTTATTTAGTGAATCAGTGTATCTTCAAAGTGAATACCTATGAACACAAAGTATGTTCTTTTTGTTGTTTACTTCATGTGCAACAAATATGTTGATGAAAATCAGGGGTAGGTCTCTTAGACACTTCAATAAGAAATTTAAATACAAACAGGTTTGAACAAAAATGTTGATGATGATAATGGTGATGATGAAGAAGAGAAGAAGCTTCTGACTCGCAAAATTCAAGCTAAAAGAGTTTATGATGGTGATGGTGATAGTGATGATGATGAAGAGTGGAAGCCTCCAAGCCGTAGAAGGAATGCCTTGTTATCTTTTCAAACTTCATAGGAAGAAAAATCTTTAGTCCCAGTGTCAAAATGCCTATTGCTTTTCGGTTCAAGGTCATGATTATCATTACAAAAAAGGAACTGTTTATGGATTTTATTGTATGGATGCCTTTTCGCTAACATCGGAATTATATTTAATGATAATTTTACTTACGTTGTGAATATTAGAGTTGAATAAAGAAAAAATGGCTTTTTAACACGTTTCTAAAATTTATCATCATTTAAATGTAGCATTGCCATGATTGCAGAATTACTTGTATATGAAGTACAGTTGACTCTCAAAGTACTTTCATTCAATGACTTGAAACTTTTGATGACCTGAAATACCAAACATGAGCCCTGTTAAAATAAGGTAATTAAGCCGGTTTTCTAGTACTTAGAAGAGACGAAACTTCCCTTTAGTGGATATAGAATTATAATCAGTTGAAAATATACATGTTTCGGGTAATCGTAATAAATCTCAAAGTGAAGATTATCTGTCAAATACACGACTAGTGTTTAAATTGGATAGATCAATAAATATCAAGTAATTGATTGAGCGATAATTTATAGCATTGTTCACTTGAGATTGTTGTTTAATCGAATTGATTACATTTAATAAGTTTTATTTTTATTAGATAAACATAATACTAATTTGACTGAACATGTCAATGTGATCAGTTTTCGTGATCTGGCTTGGGTGTGCCCAAATGAAGGCTTGTATTTTTGTCTAAACATTTTTTTTTCAAACATCAGCACATCTTCAAGGTTCTGAAAAGGACAATTTCTCAGAAACTCTTATTGAGGAACAAGAGTAACTTAACTAAATCAAACAGTTTAAAAAAAACTTTCAGACTGCAATAAGTTTTTAAAATTATTGGTCAACAAAAAGGAGCAAGAAAAACATTTTGCATGATGCAAACGTGTGTAGAAACAAACTTTTACCTTAGAAAGAAACTGAAAACAAAAAGGAGTCACGGTTCCTGCAGATTAAACATTTAGCGTGATTAACTGAACAAAAATGTCAAGAGAGACATAGTCAATGAAATATTTTGCCATAAATCAAATTATAATAAACTTTTTTCTGTTATAGATATTAAAGTTACAATGAGACGCACATGGTCTACCAAAGAGAAGGAATGTGTTCAATCACCATTTGCTAAATACATCAACTTTAGAAGACTACCAGGAAAGCTGGCGTGTCAACACTCACGGACATTTTGTAAAAATCAAAATTGTTTCAACTGAGGGGAAATTGAAGAAAGGACAGAAACTTTACTGAAATTACTATACCCTCTGCAAACAAAGTCTAGTTAATGTTGCAAATGCTTAATTTTTAATAGTGTTACCTAAACACTTTTATTGTAACTTTCATGATTTCTTTACTTTTTTCAGTGAAATCAATGTGGGAAATAGTGGATTTTATCACAACTGACATACATTTGTATACATCCTAAAACTTACATTTACTTTTTTCAGTGAAATCAATGTGGGAAATAGTGGATTTAAGCACAACTGACATACATTTTTATACAGTCTAGAACTTAGAAAGATTTTTTTTTTTACAAAATATAAACCCATTCAATTATGTGGACAGATTTGGTTGTTCGTTATCATGTTTTTTTTAAACTCTGCTGCAGTGCAGATTTGCATACGAAATTTAACTGCTTCGAAGCGAAAGATTGTCATCGAGCCGGTTCTAAACTCCAAAACTGTACACACCTCGCAATCGTGTGCGTGCATGCTTGAATATAGTTCCAAGTAGTTTATGAATATAGTTCAAGAGGTTTATGAATAACGGTATCATGAACATATTTTTAAGCAGTAAGGATTTATGAAGTGTGCCATAATTAATATTAGTAATTATGTTTCAGGTATAAGAACGGAATAGAATCACTACAGACCCGAAATATATCGAATGACAAATAATGTCATGCCTCGTGTCGACTTCCGGTAGTTCGCATAAAAACAGTTGGAGAACACCTGCAATTGTATTTGAGTAAAACAGAACTCATCATATAACCACGAATATTGGTATCCACAAAATTGAATGAAACAACAGTAACAGATTTGTAGCAAACTCAGCGCATTTGTCCTACTCGAATATTGTTCTTCAATGAAAAATCATGGCAAACAGAGTTTCAGACTGACTGAATTTGTATGGATTCTTCAAGATAACAAGGAACAAAATTGTGTTGATGTACGTGTAAGGTATTGCTGCACGAACGGCAGTTTCTTTATATATTTGAACTGTCAGTTGAACCTTAATGAAACTAATGGTTGTGGAATTGGACCCCAGTCTTGTGGTTTAAGGTAACCGTCATGTTTTCTGCTTTGAGTTAATTTTGTCCCACCAACAAATGTTTGGGGCATGTAAATTTCCAGTCTGTGCGTCCATCCATCCGTTTGTCCATCCCACTTTAGGTTCACCGTTTGGTTGGAGGTAGTTTATAAGGGAAGAGTAGTCAGAGATTTCTTTTTTGACGCCTATGGGCCCTTTCGGGGGACTGTCTGGGGCTCTGGGACTTCAGAGCGCAGTCATATTGAAAACATGGAAATTTATTCTGACTTTTTAAATCAATGTCTGTCGAAGTTAGCTTTTTTGAAGAGGTGTCTTGTCTATCGAATCCTGAAAGGCACAAAATGCTTTTGACATCGCATTTATATGTTAGAATAAATTTCATTATAAAAATACACTGCCCTGAATAAAAGAGCTACTAAATTTCAGTTCCAAAAACATGTAAACTAAAGGCAACAATGTTGAAAAAATTAATAAGGAAGTGAATTTTACAATGTTCAAATGCTCGTAAGTGGGTTGACTACGATTTCGAAAGCGAAATCAACCGCCCCAAATCTGGGTTCCAGGTTTTAAATATGGAGTGCGCTCTGATGTCCCAGACAGCCCCCAAAACAGGTTGTTGACGTCTGAGATATCTCGGACTATGGATGAAGATTTAATATCAAATTAAAACTTGCTATGTAGATACATTATAGTGTGAACTATTTAAATGTAGGACAAATTATATCCATGACTGATTTTGGTGAAGGTGTGGCACAGTGTCTTGGAGGCATATTCACTTGTTCTCCCCATTAAACATCGCCGTGTGTAAAATATCCCCATTTTACCGTACATGGCATATGTCCTCAGTGAGAAAATGTCCCATTTTCCCATATTTGCCAAGACTCCGGTGTGCGATGTCCTCAGGGTAAAAATGTCCCCTTTTTTCGTATGTGTCAGATATGCTCGACCTGAAACTAAACAAATGTTGTCTATTCTAACTGCCAGGGCTTTCGAAAGGGCATAGCAAGGCAATATGAGGCAGGAAAACGCTCACAGTTGACTAAACCAATGTTGACTTGTATGTAGCATGGTTGTGCGGGGTATCCTCTCCTCTGAAAAACCAAGACGTATCAACCAGGGTACATTTAGTGAAATTCCTGTATCTATACCTTTTCTAACTACCTGGATTCAATAAAGGTCAAAGCCGGCCAATTTGAGGCTGCAGAAAACTCACGATCGACTAGGGTACCAAATGCATGTTTCATGGCTCTGAAGGGTTTTATCGACGGCATGGAAAACAAAGACGGCTGGAGCATTGCGTATTTCGTGCAAATACGTCCATAAGTGACTTATCTAACTGGTGGGTCTCTCTAACGGCCACAGCTATGCAATATGAGGCCGTGGAACGCTCAAGGGCGGCTGATGTACCCGAAGATGACATGGCTGTGAGGGGTTTCTCCTACCCCTGGACAACCAAGACAGATCAATCAGGGTGTATTTAATGTAAACTCACGCACCATGCGTTATCTAACTAGCAGGTCACTAGAGAGGGTTTAAGCGGGCAATATGAGGCCGAAAAAAGCTCACGGTCATTTTGCTTACCCTATTTTGACCCGCATGTAAGATGGCTATGAGGGGTATGTTGTCCCTATGGACAACCAAGACTGGTGAAGCAGGGCGTATTTGGTATTAATTTGTGTATCCACGTCTCTTTTATCATCGGGACTCTATAAATTGCATGACTGAGTTTGGTCACATTGTTCTCGCTATCAACAAATCAAAGAAAGGTGTATCACTATATTAAAAATGTCCCCATTTAACCGTACATGGCAGACGTCCTCGATGTTAAAATGTCCTCATTGTCAGGACTCCAATGTCAGATGTCTTCGGTGTGAAAATGTCCCCATTTGTGCGTACTTCGGATGTCTTCGATCTGAAACTAAACAAATGGTGCCTATTCTAACTGCCAGGGCTGTAAATTGGAGGGCAATATGAGGCCACTGAAAGTTCCCCAATGTTGGCATGTATGAGCAATGAATGTGACGGTTTTTCGTCCCCCTTGACAACCAAGACAGCTCAACCAAGGAATTTGTACTCACTTTTTACTCAGTTTCCTGTTTAGATGTGATAAAGGTTGGTCTTGATAACATTTAAGTATTTGCTCATTAGCTATAGTTCATTGTTGTTTAATTTATCGTTTGAATGTGCAGTGCTGTGATGTCTATTGGAATTCATCGGATTTACAATAGCCTTTTAGGCTATTTCATACAGAACTGTAAAAGTTGTCACATAAGTGGGAGGTTTGGTATGCAGTAAAACCTGGTTTAGCCCGCTTTTTCATTTGAAAATGCCTGTACCAAGTCAGGGGTATGACAGCTTTCTGTCAATCGTTCTGCAGATTTTTCGATCTTGTCAGTCCTATCGACTTTACGCTTTTGGACATTTCCCTCGGAGTTCAGTATTTTGTTATTACTTCTTTTCAGACTAAATTCGTGCAACCATAACTTATCTAAATGCCTGGTCTCTATAAATGACAACGCAGAGCCGTAGAACGCCTACGACCTGGGACGATAAGACTGACTTAAGACCTAATATAGACCTGTATGTGCCATACCTGATGGGGGTATCTCGTCCCCTAGACAACCAAGACGGCTTAAACAAGGCGTTTTTAGTGTGGGTTCGTGCATTCATGATTTATCTAATTACCGGGTCTCTATAAAGTGCATAGTCGGGCAATATGAGGCCGGAGAACGCTTACGACCGACAGGATGACATGTAAGTGCCATGGCTGTGAGTGTAATCTCGTCACCAAAGTCAGGGCGTATTTAGTGTTAATTCGAGTAATCATACCTTATCTAAATGCCGTGTCTCTATAAAGGGCATAGCAGGGCAAAACGAGGCCGTAGGACGCTCATGACCGACTGGGGCACCGAAGGTTGACCTGTATTTTCCAAGACTGTAAAGGATATCTCGTCCATATGGACAACCGATACGGCTCAACCAGGGCGCATTTAGTATAAATTCGTGTACACATACCTTATCTAACGGCCATCTTCTATAGTATTGCCCAGGGCAAAGCTTGGCAATACTAGGCCTTAGAACGCTCACGACCGATTGAATTACCCAAAGATGACCTGTATGTGCCATAGGCTTGAGGGCTATATCGTCACCCTAGACAACCAACACGGCTCAATCAGGGCGTCATTTAGTGTTCAATTGTGTAACTATGCTATATCAAATTGTCAGGTCTCTTTTTAGAACAAAGCCGAGCAATACGAGGCCGCAGAACGCTCGCGACCGACTGGAAAACCCCAAGTTGACCTGTATATGGCATTGCAGTGCGGGGTGTCGATTTCTCCTAGACAACAAGGTTGCTAAACCTGGGCGTATTTAGTATAAATTCGTAGAGCCATGTGTTATACAACTGCCTGGCATCCATAATAGGCACAGTCGAGAAATATGTAGTCTAAAAACGCTCGCGACGGACTGGGGGTACCCCATGTTGACCTGTATGTGCCAATAGCTGTGAAGGGCACCTCATCTTCTGGACAACCAAGACGGCTCAACCTATGAGTAACCATACCTTATCTAACTGCCAGGTTTCTTTAAAGGGCAAAGCCGGGCAATATGATGCCGGGGAACGCTAACGACCAAATGTGGTACCAAATGTTGACCTGTATGTCCCTAGACTCTCAGGGTTATCACGTCCCCTTGGGAAACAAAGACAGCACAACCAGGGCGTATTTAGTATAAATGTGCATAGTCATTTCTTATCTAACTACTGGTAATTCCGATAAAGAGTATAGCCGGGCAATATGAGACCGTAGAACGCTAGCGACCGATTGGGGTACTCAAAAATGACCTGTATATCCCATGGGTGTGAGAGGTATCTCGCTCCCCTTCCGCCTACAAATACGTCTCAAAGAGGGCGTATGCAGTGGAAATACATCCAATAATGCTTTATCGAACTGTCCGGGTTGTATAAAAAGCTCAGTATGGCAATATCAGGCCGTAGAACGCCCACGATCGACTGGGGTACCAAATATTGACATATATGTCCAATCGCTTTGAGGGGTATCTCCTCCATCTAGACAAACAAGACGGCTGCATTAGGGTGTATTGAGCGCAAATATGCCAAATCTATAGGCCGTTCGCGGTCTCTTGAGGCTGTAGAATGCTAACGACCAACTGTGGTACCCTATGTTGACATGTATGTGCCATATGGCTGTGAGGGGTATATCTTGCCCATAAACAAACTAGACGGCTAAACCAGGGGATATTTAGTGTAAATACGTGCAATAGTGCTTTGTCTAACTGGCAGGTCATTCCGAAAGACATAGCAGAGCAATATGAGGCCATAGAACGCTAACGAACTTCTGGAATATTACTTCTGGGACCTGCAAGTCAGATGGCAGTGATGGTTATCTCGTTCTCCTGGACAACCAAGACGGCTCAAACAGGACGCAGTGTAAATTCGTGTATCCTTGTTTTGTCGAGTCTTAACAAAGGGTTTAGCCGGGGAAATGAGGCCGTAGAACGCTTACGAACAAACCGTTTGATCAATTTAGACTTGTTTGTGCCAGTCTAGCCCCTTGACAGCCATGGCAGCTCAACCAGGCTGTACTTAGTATAAAAACGTCCAATAGTACCTTATGTAACTGCTAAAGTTGTATAAATGGCATAACTTGACAATATTAGGCTGTAGACAATGATTCTCTATTAGAAGAGAGGAAAAAATAATATTCGACTTGAACCCAACTTTTTATTTTCCATTTAAATATAGTATATTTAGAACACGAAAATGATAATCGGGTCCCAAAGAAATTGAATTTAAGAGTTGCACTACTTTTAAGCATACAACCATATAGGCATTTCAGTTTTTCAGCTAAATCTTCTATGACCGCATATTTATTAATTTGGTAATTAAAACATTCATCTGCTACTATGTTCAATGTCTTTAATCAATAAAAGCAGATTCGCACGGCTTCATTGTTTCTTTTAAAATCTATGTTAATATTGTTTAACGTAGCTGACGCATGATATGCGAAATAATCAAATTTCCTTAAGAAATGGTACACTTTGAACACAGAATAAGAACTAAAATTAAGGAACCATATTAGCATTTCAGTAGACCCAGGAAATCGGTTGTCTGTTTTAATATTTTGTCTGTTTTTAATTTCATTTGGTATACGTAACTGATGGCAAATCAAAAATATTTATCGATTTTAACAGTTTGTGAAATTTAACTAAAGAACTCGCTGGTCATGGCAATTTGTTGACTTGTATAGATACAGTCTCAAATTCATCTAAAAAAACACTAAATTGAATGTTTATTATCGGAACCCAGCATTGATTGTGCAACCGGTAGCAAACCGCGACAACTTTTTCTGATGATGAAATTATTGACAACCACAAGTCCATTTTATCATCTTTTGGGCTCACTGCTACGAAGACGATTGTGATCTTCCCTCTCTTTACTGGATATCAAAGTTACCTAATGATCCATACAAACAACGTTAAATTGCCGGATCTGCAAAGTGTACTACTAAACTTCTTCCCAAAACATTAACATCTGTTCTTACAGCTGTGAACACGGACCTTTAAAGGTATCATGATACTTGCTATTCACGAAATGGTATAAGTTCAATGTGGATATTAGAAAACTCCAAAGATCTCAGTGTTGGAAAGTCTGAGCACTGCATCTCTTAAGAAATATTCCAGCATAAAAACTCTTGACTTCTCCACCTAATACACCGGTTTTGCACATGAGAAGCTGGCGACGAGGTTAAAGGAACTTATCCATTGTTGTGTCATGAAAAAGACGGTACACGTAGAGACAAATTCATAGTGATCGGCAGAAACAGGACACATTTTGTAAAGAACAATTCGAAAGCACGAATAAAATACACCTAAGAAGAAGTCATTAAAATGCTCGAAATTTTTATTGACAATATTTTCGTTCAGTGTGGTGAACATGTGTTTCAACAGACAATCGGCATCCGAATGGGCACAAACTGTGCCCCTCTCCCCGCCGACCTTCTCTTACACCCATACGAGGCCAATTTTATCAATGACATCCAACAAAAGAAGCATAGACAACTGGCAAAATCCTTCAATATCAGCTTCCGGTATATAGATGATGTCATTGAACAATTCATGATTTATTGACTACCTATATCCCATCTATCATCAAGAGCTTGAAATTAAGGATACCAACGACACTTTAAAGTTTGCCTCTTACATTGACCTCCATCTGGAGATAGACAAGAAGAAAAACTTCGTCGCTAAACTTAATGACAAACTTCTCTTTCCACACAGTCAATTTTCCATTTCTACGTGGAAACATTCCAGCAGCTTCCGCGTATGGGGGTTACGTCTCTCAGCTCATACGATTCTGAAGAGCATGTTGCCTTTGTCAGAACTTTTTACACGGGGTCAGGCTTTTGACTGAGAAACTGCTGAATCAGGGATACACATCGTCCAGACTGAAGTCATCCCTTCAAAAGTTTTACAGTCGTAATCATGAACTCATTAACCATTATGGAATTAACATTTCTGTCGTGAGGGACGACTTGTTAACTTTTTAACAGATATCCCTATTGTTTTCTATATTTCCGCATTGTGACTCTACCTGGATTCGACGCGGGCAACTCGGTGGGCGTCTAATTAGACGCAGCGGACGCTTACGCTATCGGTGAACCTGGTCCTAACTCTCAGTGTTTAGTGGAGTCCGGGTTGCCCATTTTTTATCTTTTAGTTTCTTGTTTGTTCATTCTTGCTTTTTCGTGTTATTTGTGTTGTGGCGTTTGTTTTCCTGATGTTGTGTATGTCCCTGGATTCTCTCTTCTTCGATTCTGACTGCAGTTTATCATTGTAATATTATAATGTAGCTTTGGCTTTGACGACTGAGGGTGTGAATTTTCAAATGTATAAAATATAGACAGTCCGAAATAAACATGTTAACGTAACTGATGCATACGTTGGGACAGTAGTATTTTCTCCAATTGCGAAAACATGTGCATGTTTCGAATTGAAAAAATAGTATGAAAATACAAAAAAAATATCCTTGATAAGAAGTACTTATGACAAGCCGTTCTAATAACGATAATAAGTTATGCACGCAAAAGATACGTAGTAAACTGAATATGTAAATTTCCATTTTCAGTCCGTATTTTTACTTCTCAGTGCGTATTTAGAAATCTCAGTTGAGTTTATTCCTTAGCTGTGCATTTTAAAATCTCAGTGTATATTTTACTTTTACTCGTGGATTTCTGCAATCTCTTTGTGTATTTTAACATTCTCTACGTGTAATTTTTTATAAATATCTTCTCCTATAGTTTTATTAAGAACATACAATTCGTTGGAATTGTTATTCTACCGTACGTTTAATTATTTTATGTCTTTTATAGAGACCGTCTGCTGGGGACATACGAAAAATACGTAAACTCGATCAATTGATGACGAAATTGAAAGCGGTTAAATATGATTTTGTGAAAAGTTTTATGAGTACATGTGGAATTTTGACATCTTCAGGTTTTAAAATGAAAACTGTAACGGATCATTAAGTGAGAAAAAAAATGTCGGCGACAAAAATATTTGAAATTGGGAGACTTAGCCATGTTAACGGGCAATCAATGTAGAAAGGTCACGACCGACGGGAGAACCTAATTCTGACCTGTATGTCCCATGGATGTGAGGATTATATTGTCATCCTAGACAACCAAGACGGCTCACCAGGGCTTATTGAGTGCAAATTCGTGTAACCATACCTTATTTTACTGCTGGGTCTAGCAGGTCATAGCCGGGCAATTCGAGGTCGAAGAACGCTCAGGAGGGACTTGGGTACCGAATGTTGACCTGTATGTTCCAGGGCTCTTAGGAGTACCTCGTGCCACTGGTTAACCAAGACGGCTCAACTAAGGCGTATGTAGTATAAATTCGTGTAACCATACCTTATCTAATTACCGGGTTAAAATATATAAAATATTCCCTGAAACAGTGGGCCTAAAATGGACACATCCAATTTTTAAGCCAGAATTGGCTCAGATTTGAACAGTAAAGAGGTATTCAATAGCAGACATTTTGAACTGGGCTTATTTAAGTCAGGTGAGCGATACAGGCTCACCTGAGTCTCTAGTTTTTTTTAACTTGTATCTTTGGCAGACTGGCGGCGGCCACTTAAATTAATTACCACAGGTGACAGAAACGTTTGAAATCATTGTTAGCTCACCTGACCCAAAGGTCATGTGAGATTTTGCTACCACTTAGCGTCCGTCAGTCATCCGTCCGTCTGTCGTCGATCGTCGTTAGCTTTTCACATTTTTAATCATCTACTATGAAATCACTGGGCCAATTTGAACCAAAATTTGGTGTAATGGTCATTTGTGGTCCCCTATCAGAATTGTGTTCAATGACCCCAGCAGCCAGCCAAGGTGGCCACTGTTACTAAAAATAGAAAATACGGCAAAATCACTTAAAAATTATCTTCTCTGAAATTGCTTGGCCAATTGGACACAAGTTATGGGGGAATAATCTTAAGGTGGTTCCCTTTCAGAATTGTATCCGGTGACCCCAAAATCCATCCAAGATGGCTGTCATCAGCGGACAAAGTTTTAACATAGGACCCTATTGGAATTTTTTTTAAATCTTCGTTTCTGAAACCAGTCAGCCACTTTAAAGCAAATATGGCATTGATGGTCTCTAGGTGGTAAAATTTCAAACGTTTGTCCTGTTTACCCGATCTCCATCCAATATGGTTGCCACCAGCGGACATAGTTTTAACATAGGACACTATCGGGAAAATATTTAAAACAATCTTCTCCTCTGAAACCAGAAAGCCATTTCAAAGCAAACATCGCATGGATTGTCCTTGGGTGGTGGACTTTCAAAATTGTATCCGGTGACCCAGACCTCCATCCAAGATTGCCGTCACCAGCGAACATAGTTTTAACATAGGACCTTGTGTGAAATATTTTAAAAATCTTCTCTGAAGCTAGTGAGCCAATTTAAAGCAAACATGGCATGCATGGTCCTTAGGTGGTCAACTTTTAAACTTATGTCCGGTGACCTGAACCTTCATCTAAGATGGCCGCTATCAGCCGACATAGTTTTAACATAAGCCTCTCTGGGAATATGTTTAAAAATCTTCTCTGAAACCACTGAGCCCATTTAAAGCAAACATGGCATGGATGGTCCTCAGGTGTCAACTTTCAAATTACGTCTTCTGATCCCATCCAAGATTTCTGCCATCAGAAAGATAGTTTAGCATCGAACCTTATGGATAAAATGTTTAAAATCTTCTCCTGAAGCCTGGAAATTAATTTAATGGAAACATTGCATGAATTGAACTTGATTGATCCACTTTCCAAATTGTGTCCGGTGACCCCAACGTCTATCCAAAATGGCCGTCATCAGCGGACTTAGTTAATATAGGACCCTGTGGGAAAATGTACAAAAAATCTTCCCCACTAAAATCACTGGGCCATTTTGAAAAGTGCTATTAAGGCTTGATATCAGTTAACGTAGTTCATTATAGCATGGGGTAGCAGTGTTTTTACCAAATGGCTGTTGTTACTAAAAATATAGCTTAATGCAAACATAGGCATATGACATACGCTGTTGAGAAAGAATTTGTCTTAGCAATAGTCAGCATTCAATTAGAGGTTTTTCTCTCAAAAATGACTGCCATTTCTAAACACAGATCTTTCTTTAAACTTAGGCTTAAGCTAAAAATAGAATTTTTGTCAGATGTATAAAACAGCTTAATATTAAACCTGATTTAGCTCAATTTCAAACCATAGATACATGATGTTAAGATCTTTAACACATTTTACGGGATTTTTTTGTCATTTTGGCTTTTTATACGACTGCAAAAAAAAAATTGCACCGTATTATGTTATAAGTCTGTCGTCGTCGTTCTTGTCACTGTCATCTCCCATCCGTAGAAACATTGGTTTCTGTGAAATAATTTTTGTTCCAGTTGCCTAATTTCCATGAATTTTTAGCACAATCGTTCTTGCTACAATATAGAGCTTGGGATTGAAGAAGGAAGTCCAATCTGTGCCCGTTTGGAAACTAGTGGCCTAAACGGGTTGAAAATGGTATTTTTATATGTTTCCGTGCCATAACTTTTATTCCTGTCGATCGATTTCCATGACTTTTTTACGCAATGATCCTTGCTCCAAAATAAATCAGTGGGTTGAAAATGGAGGGCCTACCTTTATCCGTTTGGAAACTAGAGGCCCAAAGGGACTGAAATTGGTATTTTCATACTTAATTATAGGTGAAAAGTGTTAATTTCTTGTCTGATTTTGATGCAGTGTTTATTAGATTCCTGGTTAAAATATCTTGAGTAATATGCCAACGGTTTTGATGTAGCTTTTACCGTTTCCAAAATATAAGGGGTCCAAAAAGGGCCAGCGCCCTAAATCGTAGCTTTTTTACCATGAGTTTGATTTTGACAATCTTTTTTTAAGTAATTTGTGTTGATTAGTACAAATAGAAAAGAGATTTGAATTTTACCTGTTTGCAGCCATTTTTGTGAAAAAAGGGGTCAAAGGGGCCAAAAAGGTGTGTTTTATTTCTTATCCGATTTTGATGGGATTTTTTTTTCATATTGAGTCTTCTTCTCAGGAGCTTTGGATAGGATGCCAACAGATTTGACGTAACGTTTACTGTTTCGAAGACACAAGAAGTCAAATCTGCTTAATGGTAAATTTTTTACTTCAAACCCGATTTAAAAAAAAACGAAAAAAAACCTTTTTTTTTCATAGTATGTTTTGATGAGTGCAAGTAAGGACAGTAAATTTTACCATTTGGCAGCCGTTTTTGAGTCCAGCAAATTACTGTGTCAAGCTCAAAACTGTGTCCACATTCACTTTAAAGTGCACTTGTTTAAATTTTCCTGGTCGACATGCTGCGGTTGTATCATGCTGCGCTCAGCGTAGCCCTTTATTATGCAAATTAACCATTTATTAGCAAAGCGTTTAAAACACACGTGTATCTTCTAGTCAGAAACTACTGATTCAGTTTGAACCCTTAGATGGTCCCCTTGCAGAATTATATTTGACAGTCCTGCCTGTCATCCAAGATGGCTAATGTTACTAAAAAGCAATTTAGTCGAATGGGCAAATTCGCTTTAATGAATTAAGTCGTAATAGGTTCAGATTTGAATAACAAGAGATATTTAGCATGTAGACATTTTTAAGAGGGCTTCTATATGTCAGGTGAGCGATTCAGGCTCACTTGAGCCTCCAGTTTTCGGTATCCAATCAAATGTTGTGAATTGGTATTAGTCTAGCTTTTTGTATGCATATTATTGATTCAAACTGAAAAGACATGCTTCTGATCTAGATTATGATATTTTGCGATGAAAGGAGGCACCCAACATTTATAAATGCTAAAGGTTTGTACAGGGAATTTTATTGTCATATATTTATATACTTTCTAACAATAAAAAAAATCTGAAAATTTGTTATAAGTTTTTTATGATCTACTATCTGTTAACAGAAGGGAGAATGGGGGTCACCTTGCTAATATATTTCGTTTGTATCTAGAGATTACTGATAATAATTTCTAGTTTTCTGTAGTTTATATTACAAATTACCTCCCTTTTAGAAAAAAGTGAGTTTTCCTCAATGGACTACTATTACCACTATTTATGTTCGAAAATCAGAGCACTTAGAAAAGTGTAAAATGGTTTATTTAGTAATGCACTATTTTTATGTTACATTAAAACATCTAATATAAAAAAATATGAAATTAAATTTTTAAAATCACCCTGAGAAACATCCTCTGAACGGTATTTTAATAAAATTATCTCTGAACTATCATTGACCGTCCGAACAAGGGTATTTAGTTGCCAGCGTAGGACGTTAAACACTTCCTAAGCAACTTATTGCTATTACGGAGCATCTCATCATCCCTCTTTTAACCTTTCGCATTTTAATTTTCTCCTCTAAAACCACTTTGCCAGACTGAAGCAAACTTGGCAGGGATGATTTTTGGCGGAAGGGGATTTAAGTTTATGTAAATGAAGGTCCAGGAGTCCATGGGGTTTTAAAAGGGTGTCAAAGATTAACATAGGTTTCAATGGAAAAAGCTTTAAAAATGTTCCTCGTTAGAACCAACAATGGCAAAGTAATCATATTTTACATAAAGCATACGTAGAATATGAAGATTCAAGTTTATACTAATGAAGGTCTTGAGATCCATGGGGTCCGAGCAATTTTGGGTTTGGTCATTTTGGCATTTATTTCTGCTCTACAGCCTTTTGGATGTTGTTTTAGTTTTCCATATTTTTAGGCCTCGAGCACAACTGATGAGACATTGTTTGTCGAAATGCGCATATTGTGCACTAAATTT
>JAOXYJ010199258.1:0-10421 GCA_028566555.1 Lithophaga nigra
AACCTCATTGTAAAGATCAGTTTGGTATCCAAACCAAAATTGACAATACTGTTATATTTCTATTGTTAATATAGACGATGTTGTATGAAACGATGGTTCTCCTTTATACTGTTTGATTATTTAATGTCTAAACATTTAGATATTTATATTTAGCGGTTTCTACAGGTACAAAAACTTTCGAACTGAAAGGTGCCTATATGAATTTTTTTATATAACGTATAGGAAATGATTATGATGAAATTGATATTATTTGATATGAAAAGAGTGGATTTCAGTGCTTAAATGTTTCACGATATTATGATTTAATGTAGTCTTTAATTAATCGAAATGACAGTACCAGAGCCACTTTCTTGATAATTTTGAACCAAAACTCTAGCATCAACTAGCACAAATGTAAAACAGAAAATATTCAGAACACTGTACATATACCATTTTGATTTCAAGGTCACACAAGATTCCTTTGACCCATATAGTGTGGTTAATGGAATATGCTTTTATTTATTTCAGACTTATGGGTCAGAGTGAATCTAATATTCAATGGAATTGAAAATTTAGGACAAAAACAACAATACCCCCTTTTATACTTCAAATTATATCTACAACAGGAAGATGGAGAATGACTTTTTTGCCAAAATGAGCCTTCCATTTTACATTGAAATAAGGCAATTTAGATTTTATGAAAAGTCCGTAATATACATTAAGTGAATAAATTTCTGAAGCTGTGACAAATGCTTAAATATATTTGAAAGAAATTGGATGATATATAGGAGAAAATAAAGATAATAATCAACAGCTAGCTAGGTACAACATATGCCCTTTTGCATAATGTTTCAAGATTGAAGCCACTGTTCTGTAGCCAAAGCTGTGGAGAATCTGTAATATTGGGATGGCAAGGCAAAGAAATATACTTGCAGTATGTTTGCAAACGGGATACGGGAAATCCGTGAAGGCCAATTAATTCTTAACGAAGTTCAAAGACTTTTCAAACCTGCTGGCATTAAACAAGTGGACACCAAAAAACATTCCTTTCTTAAACTTTCGTTTGCCATCAAAGGCCTTGATGCAATTAACATAGGCAAAATATCCTACATAAAAAAATCTGTCAAGTCCAAAATTCTATCGTATTTAAAGATCAGTCAGTTCTAATCATCTCATATACCTATACCACACCTATTGCAACCACGATTTTCAACTACAAACGTGTTGCAGAATCTCAACATTGGCGACTTCAAGTCTAAACCACCTGACTGCACCTGTGCAAGTTCCCCTTTCATATACAATCCAGCTGGCCACGTTATGACCTGAACATTGTTGGTAACATTTCTCTACGAAATGTGTTAGCCAAAGCACCGAAATTCCGTTAGCATAAATACATACCCTGGAACTTTAAGATTCTTATAGATTCTGTAGAGGATTATGCCAGACAATTGGCAAAACGTGAAAGAGAAGACTCAGATTCCCTTTCAGAATGGGGTAAAGGCTGTGAGGATGTTGACACAAATTAGAATTAAAAATTTGAACGGGTCAGTGTGCACTTATACAAAATCTATCTTCAAAGACCCAGAAGTAGCACAACATCTGTGTTACCTCCATGATAAGTATGTTGTTGTCCCTGCAGACAAGGCCCCCAAAAATATTGTTTTCGTATATAATCACATTACATAGACTGCCTGATAAAGGAATTAGGAATTGACAATTAACTTGGCAACCCAACATATACCCCTTCGCCACTTACAAAAGAGGAAATCCTTGACAATCATAGATCTGTTTTATGCTTTTTTTGGAATTCCAACCAAAGATGAAGAAATGGATCTGCCTTTACACTACTGGATACCTACATTGCACAAGGGTCCTTATAATCAACTTTATTCCTAGGTCTGCCAAATGCTCCACAAACCTCTTTCCAAATTATTAACGTCTATTCTATAAGCAGTCAAATCTGGGCCTCAGGAGTATTGCGATACTATCTACTCAAGAGGTGGTGTGAATCAGATGTGGATTCTGGAAAAATTCTAAAGATCTGTTAGAGTATATCCAATCAAGGTCCCTCTCTCCATGTAATAGCATAAAAACATTGGACTTCTCTACCCTTTACACAACTCTTCCTCACTCTAAACTGGAAGACAGAGTATAAAATTAGTTCAACTTTGTTTCATAAAAAAGAATGGCCAACGTAAGTACAAATATCTCGTTTTATCAAGGCAAAAATCTTACTTTGTAATAGTCTATTCTAACAATAAGTTCTCTGAAAATGAAATCATCAAAATTCTAGAGTTTTTGATTGACAACATATTTGTTATGTTTCCTGGACGTATTTTTCAACAGACAGTCGGCATTCCTATGAGTACCAACTGTGCTTCTGTTCCTTTATTCGTATGAGGCAGAGTTCATGTAGGGGCTTTTCAAGCAAAATGACAAGAAACTAGTCCAATCCTTAATTTCACGTTCCGCTATATAGATGAAGTCCTTTTAATGAATAACTCTATTTTTGGTGACTATGTTGATCGCATCTATCCCATTGAACTAGAAAGAAAGGATACAACAGATACAGCTAGATCTGCTTCATATCTTGATCTAAACCTAGAAATTGACAATGAGGGCCGGTTGAGAACAAAACTTTACAACAAAAGAGATGATTTCCACTTTCTCATTGTGAACCTTCCAAGCAACATTCCTATCAGGATTTTCTTGATAGAGGGTTGCTGATTACTAGGAGGGTTCCTGATGGTAAAGTTGAAGTCATCGCTTCGAAAGTTTTACGGTCGCCACAACGACTTAGTCGACCGTTACGGAATATCTGCGTCACAAATGTCCACTGATATGTTCCGTTTATCGTAATCACAGCCCCGTCCTTCTTTACTTATTCATGACTTATCACCAAATGTGACTTATTGCCGGATTTTATCATGAGCAACACGACGGGTGTCACTAGTGAGCAAGAGATGCTTACCCTTCCGGAGCACCTGATATCACCCCCGGTTTTTAGTGGGGTTCATGTTCCTCTGTCTTTAGTTTCCGTATTATGTTTTGTATTTCAATGTTTGTCTTTGTGTCTTTGTTTGGGCATTACGTTGTTTGTTCTTTTATTTACGGTTTCTGATCTTCGAACTATACCTTATATTAGCTGTTTTTCAATAACCAATTAACATAGGACAACCAAAATTGGACCATACTTTTGTTACGAAGGGTCAAATAACATATCAGCCGGGTACGTTATGTGACCGTGATCTCAATTTCACGATCCATTGACTTTATTTATTTTGCGTCAAGTTTGCGTGATTAGGTCACTTTCTCAGTAACTGTAAATTATAGATTAGCCATATTTGGTCGATGTTTTAAGTCAGTTTCTCAGAACTGTAAAGGATAAATCAGCCATATTAAGTTCATACATTAATTCCAGAATCTGTTTGTCAATAACTAGTATACCTAGGACAATCAAAATTGGTCCATACATTTAGTACGAAGTGTACATTTCAGCCAGATACATGTCAACAGATCTTTACTATATTTTCGTGATCTTGTTTATTTTACAAGTTTTCGTCATTAGGTCAGTTTCTCAGTAACTGTATGTAATAGGTAAGAAACATTTATACTGTACATTCATTCTATAGTCTATATTTCAGCCAGATACATATCACTGGACCTTGACCTTATTTCACAGTCAACTGACTGTTTATTTTGCATCGTTTTTTTTTGCAATGAGGTCAGTTTCTTAGTAACTGTACAGGATAGGTCAGTCATATTTAATCTGTACATTTACTTTAGAATGTGTAAGTCTGCCATACACGTCACTTGCCCTTAACATCATATTTACGCTCCAATGACTGTTTACTTTATGTCAAGTTTTTGTGATTAGGTCAGTTTCTCAATAGATGTGTATAATAGGACAGTCATATTTAGTATATACATTCATTCTAGAGTTTTCAGGATTCATGTCAGCCAGACACATGTCACCTGACCTTGACTTTATTTTATAGTCCACTAATTTAGTAATAAAATATGTGTTTTTCCATGCGACATGTTCGTGTGTCAACCCTTGTTTATGTTACAATTTTGCCCATGTACTTTTTGGTGACAAGTGGACTTGCGACGCAAACGAACTGCTTCAGGAGTTATTTTATCGGTAATACCTTTTGAAAAACCATTTACTACTTTCAACGGTAGCAGAGGTATTGCTTCACACAAAACAGTATCTAGTGTTTGAAAGAATTATTACGGAGTGCAGGAAGTATTCTAAGAGGACTAAATCTGAAATACTTTAAATACTTCATCGAGTACGAAAATTGAAATATAGAAATAAAAAATGGAGAACAGTATCCATTTTATTTTGCTTTATATTTTGATGGTATGATCTATATTACATGTGACATAATTGACAACAGAGCATGGAACATTTTGGTTGTCTGTTTCTTTCTACTTCAGACAAGATGTGTTGGATAGTTTGTACTGCAATTTGCCACAAGTTGTACAACCTGCAAGATCTGGTGTGATCCACAGGTGTAATATGTTTCTACAACTGCATGGTATACAAAATACTCGGTGTCTATCAAATATGCAGTTCGACTTCCATATACGCGGTATCAGATCCTTCCAAACGCCACATGCAGTCTACTGTCTCGGAGATTCATCGTCCACTAATTAAATAAGAATCAATATATGTCTCTGTATATTAGATGCATGCATATCCATAATAAGTTACAGTATCAGTTCCAGAATGAAAAACTGATGAAACAGTTATCGTAAATAAAAACGTGGGAGCCGAAAATATAGACCTAGAAAATTAATTTGAAATTAAACATGATAAAAAGAAGGATTACCTATAAACAGCTAAGATGTTACTACTGCTGGACTGTCGAGTCATCAGTCGGGTCCATCCATTGTCAGATGTTTCATTCCCTAACCCGAGACATCCTTGGGATGGTGGGACAGCAGAAGGTGATCAGACTTCTTCCCCCAAAGGTCAGGATTCCAGCCACTATCGTTCCTTTTCAACCATAGCCTAGTGGACGCTCTCTCTATGGCCTGTGCCATGGTGTTAACGGCGCCTTTTCTCGCCCTTCCCTGTATTCCCAGAGCTGACATCTTTCGCATGGGCTAAGGAAGGAAACCGCGTGATCCAACATCGACCTGGAAATTCCACGCCTGCCATCCTTGCTACCTGCAACTTTCCACAAGGTCATCATACTTTGCAGTTTTTCTCTCATGAGCTTCGTGGCATCGGGTCTCCCCCATGGAATTTCAGCTCAATCATCACCAACTTCTTTGTCTTGTCAGGATGGCTGGTCTAAGAATGGTCTCTATTATTGACAGGAACACCAACGTCTTTCCTAGGTCAGCTCCCAGTCATTCGCTGTGCTTAGCACGCCAACTCTGTGTCTGTTTGACACTGACGTATTCTCACCGGCCTTGATAAAGTTGATGAACCTTGATTGGCTTTTCCTTCTATGGGCTTTCTTCCTCTCTACTTCAAAAGTGTGAACAAGTGTGTAAAGAACCTGATCGTGTCTCCATCTGTACCTTTCCTGAGGAGACAATAATTTGTTATGAAAATAAAATGTACTTTAGACTGGCTGACTTCCGGCACAGGTTGCATTTAGGGTCGTCTGTCATACCCCAGGTCTGCAGAATCATTGGAGTTAGAAGAACATTATACACAGTCCTCCGTAGAAGTTGGAAAGGTGTGTATTTCCAGTAATCATTCCATGTCAACACTGCCTGCTCCATCTCATACTTGTCCAACTTCAATGACTTCCCATCTCAACAGCTGGTTCATGCCTTGCTTCTTCCTATGTCTTTTGAAGCTCTTGCTCATTTCCCTCCTGATACTGGCTATTTTCCCCTTTTTCTGCTAGAATGTGAACTCTCTTCCCCTTGGGTTTTTACTACACCAAAGAGATCTTCCCCAACGGTTTAAATCAACTTGCACAAAGTGTCCAGCTTCTTCTATACAGATCTACTTAGAGTCTTCTCAAGCACTTTGTCTATGTTCTCATCAAATTTGTCCCATTCTTTAATGTTCATTGTTGGCCAAGTTTTATTCTCTGTTTCTTCTCCTCTGGATTGTCCCGTTGATTTCTCTAGGTTTATCTGTTGCTATCCTCCCGTGGTCGTGGGTTGAACAGTGTGATGGAGGTCCTCAGTACTGTGGGGCTGTTCGAGACTGTGGTTCGCCGCCGTCTCACCAGTATCAAATGGGCGTTCCACTAGTTTCTCACCACTCTTACATTTGGTTTTTGTTTGATGAATATTGAGTCCTCTGAGATTCCTACCGATCTTTCCACAATGATATCTTGGTTGCGTTTGGGTTCCCCTCAAAGTTAAAGCATGTTACAAATAAAATTTCCTCGGAGAAAATTTTTAGCATCTATCGAAGAAGAAATAAAAAGACTGAATTGTTTTTTCTATAAAATATTTACGATAAATGCAATGGAGAATTAGGACTGCTTAAAAGAAAATTGGTTGTAGTATAGTCAACGTGAATATGAACTAAACCAATTTCTCCTACCGATCCACGACATACAATAAGTCAAAAAACACCCGGCGGATCTTTAGTAACGAATAAAATTTACATTTCAAAGAGGACGCAAGAAGCCCCCAAATGTACCGAAATAGACGAAATTACAGTTTCTTGGAAAGCAGCTAATCTTGAAAAGAAATTATATTTTAATTTTACTAAACAATTTCGACTAGGCCCATGTATTAGAAAATTAGAAAAGAGACTCCGACTAAAACAAGAACATTACCAATGCAGCTAACATCTCATGTTATTAAATATCACTTTCGTTTTCGAATAATGGAAATTATAATGAATTTATAGATTTATAAATGATTGTTAACTGGTATATTATTAGAGCGGTTTTTTTTTTCAAACTATTTTACAATTGGTGGTAACACGTGGTTGTTCGATTCCACGTCATTTTCTTTACACTTCACACCTTCCCAAAAATAAAATATATTACATTTCCCTAAACTAAATTACAAGCAGCTGAAAAGGGTGGGAAAATGAATTTATATAAAAAAGTGACTATTTTTCATCATGCCAATAGAAATTGAAAGTTTTGTGTAAAATTAACGAATTTGGTTATGCTGTTAAACTTCATACTATCTACAGATTTAATTCTACCAAATGGAAAATATCAGATGTTTGTAGAGGACTGAAACGTTCTTTTAAAATTTAGACATGTCTTCGATACATGCATCATCAGTTTAACGTTTCGAAGACAACATAATACATGTATATATTAAGTTGGTGTAGCAGATTGTTGTCATTTGTCTAATGTACTAGTTTTAAAAAATGTGACAAACTTCCATGTCCTACGACTAGCAAGTAAAACTTATAAAAAATTTGCAAACGCATCAATATAAATGTTAATAATAAATGAATCAACGTCTGGAAGTTCAGTTTCTCGAACATCTATAAGACGCATCGAATATCGTTTAAATTCTTCCTTTATTTAATAAAAATGCTTTGTTTCGCAGCTACACAAAATCTTACATATCTGCTCGAGCTAACTACTAGTCTCTTGACTTTCCATACATTCCGATTTTTGCGTTTTGGTGCTTTTTTGAACCCAAGTTATCAGCAAGAAAGACATCATACGGATTACCTAACGTACAAATATACAATAAAGATACATTGTATGTAAAAACAAAGAATTTGAGGACAAATTTTAGGTATAAATAGCGTCACAAATTACAAGTTGGCAACAGGTGGTTACACTTACTCCCTTCACATCACCACAAAATTCTGTCACCTACCGTCCCTTAAAGCGCAAATACACGGCTTTTTATTGATATACCAGTACAACATATTAGTTTATTTGCATATTTTCGAAAATTGC
Source organism: Lithophaga nigra (assembly GCA_028566555.1). Lineage (NCBI taxonomy): Eukaryota > Metazoa > Mollusca > Bivalvia > Mytilida > Mytilidae > Lithophaga > Lithophaga nigra. The sequence continues at coordinate 7,842 of JAOXYJ010199258.1, forward strand.
AAAATACTGCAAATCCCTACAATCCGTTAAAGACAAGGAAAATCAAAGTAATTTTTATGTCCATCTAATGCATACATGTGGGATAATCACCGGATATGATAGAAACTACAGTTTTGTTGCACAAGGAAACACATTTTTAGTTTATTTTTAATGAAAATGGTATATGGTTTTAGTAACAGAGAGAATACATTTCTTGTTAATTTCATAGCAGGTGGCAGTCTCTTTAAGCACTTTTCATACTTATTTTTAATGCACAACGATCATAAATATTATTTCTCTGAAACTCATATTATTGAATCTACATCATTTTTATATTACTGTCATTATATTATCGGTAATAAATTATAAAGTTTTTACATTATTTCATGTATCTACACGTGTAATTATTTTACATTTACCTCATTTAAAGGCTATGAAAAAGGAATGACATTATCGACAATACACGTGACAACTTATGTCTAGGCAATACTTTCGAAAACAATACATTTTTTAATCTAGCTAGCCCTAAACTTCGATTGAATTTGTGTGATTTTTGTACTTTCCTAGCGTTTCCTTGTAGAAGGTTTTGTATGATACATCATCTGTCTTGTATTTAAAAAAAGTTCATAATTGATTACAATTTCACAATTTTCGTTTTTAATAATACGTATTTTTTTCTGTTTTAAATATTATAACCATTGCAGAAAGTCTATCATGCCAAATGCAGATTTTAATTGGAAATTGTGTTGAAATTAATCTTTTTTTCTTGCTCTTTGTTTTCAGATCCAAAATGAAGCTTGTAATTATCGCACTTCTTCTGTGCGCCGCAGCTCTTGGAAATGCTGGTAAGAAATTTATAAATTTATGTTGAATTCAACATCTATATTTTACAGTTACAGAATATTATTTTCAAAAATTCTAAGAAAAGGAAATACAGTAAAAGAGTATGCAAGGTGTCTTCACTATATATTTGTGTATTTTTTACACAGTAAATCCCATACAGCCGCACATTTACTTTTGGTCTACGTTCAATTACCTGTTTCGAATTTCAAATTCTTTAATATATTTGGCTACTGTTACAAATGATAAAATACAGGTCATTTTTTATTTTGATCGAGTTTGCTTTTGTATTTCTAGAGTTCCTACTTTTTGATTTTGAAAAATGGTTTCCGTTCGATAAGTTTTTGTAGGATTCACCGATTCTTTTAAAATTTTGACATATAATTATATTGCAAATGATGACGCACTAATCAAGACTGATTAAAGACAGTTTTGCTTCTGTCATTTTAAAGTTTTACGATTTGAAATTTGAAAGAAAAAGAAGCACTTTCTGTGTTTCTTGTACTGCAATTTTTGTTTTAAATAATCGATTCTTTTGGAATTTTGACGCATAAATGTTGCAAATGATAAAATTAGGTTAAAATTTTAAATGTATCGAAATTATTTTCTGCGTTCCTGGAAGTAATGAAAAATACTACGATATTTGTTCTCCATCTTTAATGAGTACTGGACAATGAAATTGGAAGAAAAACACTTCAAATTAGTTAATGCTTTCAGATTATTTGATCATTAGCCTGTACAAATCACATCACCGAAAAAGAACTATTGATAAAATATTACAGATTGCAACATATGTGGTTTACATTTAGTTCTCCATTTACAAAGAGAAATGCAATTTTGATAGCTTGAAAAATTGATAATCAAATCTATGATACCAAATTCAATGTAAGAAATATGAAAAAAATAAATATTTGTTGAAAGCAAAAAATTGCACAAACGAAAATGCCAAAAGCAAGGGGAAAATGGTTAAAATAAAGTTTGACATTGAGGTCAAGATTAAGTGAAAAACGGCATACTGACTGAGCTTGTAATGAGGCATAAATTGACCAAAATGGACACCATAAGATAAGAGGTTCCAAAGATAATTAAAGTTTAAACAAACGAAAACAGCAATCTCTGTCTGGCCTTCTGCGATTACGTCATAGGCGAGATAAAATGGCTTTGATACATGTATGATGATCCATTCGAGCGAAAGGATTTTCGCATGTCAGATATGCCTAATCACTTACGTACCAAATCTCATTTCAGACGATTTAGCGCTTTAACACAGCGTCTGAAAAAAGGGGGGCATTATTTCAATAAATTACCCTCGCTATACATTGTTTTATTATACACATATATTTACGTTTTTCTTACATGACCTTCATCTTTACAGACCAAACCGGAGATTGCTCTCCCAATCCATGTCTGAATGGAGGCATGTGCAAGTCTACAAATGGCGTTATATATATGTGTCTTTGCAGGCCAGGATTCTTTGGAGAAAACTGTGAATATGGTGGTACATATTTCGATATATATTTTAATCGTGGCCTGATTGTTACAGGAATATATAAAATACGGACTAAAATAGCTCAAAGCACTTTTGTTTTTACATTGCCAGATAAGTAATGTTTTTTTTTTAAATGAATATTGATTTTAAGTAATTATTCGGTCTTCTATTATTGAGCAAATTGCTATTATGGCAATATAGTAGAGCGGCGAACCACCAATTTTGAAAAGTTTAATGGGCCTAAAAGGTATACGGCTGAATTATATGTCAAA
>JAOXYJ010199365.1:0-10421 GCA_028566555.1 Lithophaga nigra
AGGAACTCTATACACATACATGTATATCCAATGTTATTAAACTTCGACAGATACATGTAGCATATCTACGGATGAGAAAGAACCATATTCAAGTCGGAATCATTGGTCAAATGATGATCACCACTTATTAAGAACTAATTTTTAAATTTATTGTTCACAAATTTCCATCATGAGATCTGCTTCAGAAAAGATGAACGCTGTGTAATTTGGACATAGACAAATGTCTCTGCTACTAATGAAACAATATGTACTGAAAAATATTTTGTTTTTGTTTTGTTTTGCTGATTTTCAATAAGTAAGTGTCCCAAGGAAAATAGCTGAAAGAAACCCGGAATGAATTAGGAAATATCAAAGCTACTGTAGGGGACGACTTAATGATACAGCTACATTATTTTGTGCTTAATTCGGAAAAAAATAAATGCAATAAAGAACAGGAAGTGTTCTGTTGTCACTGTTGTATTTTTGTTCACTTGATTCTAAAATTATGTTTTCACTTCCGTTTTGTACCAGTATAGCCTGTGTAATAAAACATCTGTCTTTCTTACAGTATGTAACATCAAGATAATATTTACAAGTAACAACCAGAACTACATTGCACCACAGATAACTGAAATTGATACTTATGGTAATCGAATCTATTCTATCAAAACTAAATACATCTTCATTCTATTGTGATTTATGGATTATTCATCCCGTAGATATAAAGGATATTTTTCTTACAGATGGATTGGTATCATCATTGAATCTTTGGGAAGTATAATTTTACTTGCTGTTGCTCTATTCGGTATACTGTCCACTGATGCTAATGGTGCCAATATAGGTTTAGCACTAACATATGCATTTCAGGTATATAATAACCTTTTACAGAATTAATAAATTGAGATTCTAAGATGCTAAGAACACCAATAGAGATATGCCAATGATTTACTAGAATTTAAAAAAGATGTTTCGAACTGTCAAGAAGCTTCGGTGGCAAAATGATCAAAGTAGCCTTGCTTGGATCAAATTGTGTAAGACTCCGATCTTAATTGAAAAGGATTATGAGGTATCCCATCAAAGTTCATGTGTTCTCGCCGGGTAAATAAACCCAAAGCACCACGATATAACATCGCAAATTGGTGAAAGTCACGTAAAAACTGACTCACTTGATCCATCGTCCAAAATGGTAGTATTGTTCTGCTAGATAAACAAAATACTTACGAACTGATAAGTCAAATTTTTGCCTTACCAGAAATAAACTTCTTTTCTAAATTATTTTGACGTCTTTTACTTCAGAAAATCAGAAAATAAATAACTATTAATTTCGTAACCACAGAGTGATCATATTTTATAGACAGAAAAACAAATCAAATTAAGTTTGTGTTTCTGTAAGACGACTTGCAATGGGCGGAAATAATATTTTGTTCCCTAATTTACTTTTTGAAATTATAATGATCAGCAATACAAATGCTTAAAAAATCATAATACCTTTCAACTGAATAAAGAAGGTTGTAAAAAACTGAAAATAATGTAAACATAGATACAGTAGACAAATCTATGACATTAGCAGAAAATTCCATCTTCAGTTTCGACAAAAAAGATTGAAAAGGGATGTCAGAAGACAACTTTACCAATAGAGAAGCAGTTGAAATATTAATAAAAAAAAATGTGAAATATATTTTCAGGCAATCATAGGGATGAATGTTGTAATAAGAGGTGTTAGCGAAATGCAGATGAATGTGGTTTCAATTGAGCGAGTTGAGGAATATATGTATTTGCCACCAGAGGTAACTATCAACATATACATGTGAACAATTAATATACCAGTTCCAACAAAAAACATTCTGATATTATATAAGAAGCTTATTATGGACATATTAAGGATAAGTTGCAATAGTTACTACCATTGAAACATCAGATGATATAGATTTAAATTTATCATCAATACTAATTTGACAGATTAACGTAATTACTTATCACCGGTGTAAAACTGGTAAATAACTTTCGCATTCTTTAACAGTTCAACTAATCAAAACTTTAAAAACACTGCGGTTGTCATAGAAATCGAATAAAATATTAAACTGAACGATAATATGACTGCCAGACCTAATTTTAAAAATGATTTAGTACAGAATTTGTTTCTGGATTGCAGCACTGACACCACATGTAAAATTTGATCGTAAACTTAACTATGAACGACTGAAAATCAACTTTATCAACATGTTATATTACTTTTTTAGGCAGACTGGATACATCGACAGAGACCAGATGTAAGATGGCCACAAAAAGGCACTATTCAATTCAGTGATTACAAAACGAGATATCGGCCTGGGTTAGAATTGGTGCTAAAAGGAATTAATTGCTACATTCGAAATGGCGAAAAGGTAATCCTTAACGGTAGTATTTTAGTAACCACAAGCAACATTATTAGTCTGAAATTTGGTTATGATGAATGTTTCTTCCATATCACCGCAAGCATAAAAATTAATCAAATTTGTTACGTGATTTAAAATAAAATATTTTTAACGTTTCGGTCAAAGGCCTTCATCAACAGCACAATTTCTTCAATTACATGATAAGGATTTCAAATATGTTGTGAACTCGGTGGTCCAAAGAAATGGCCAATAGTTAATCTTTAGCGGTAGTGCTTGATCGCCTACAAGTAACATGTCGTTTGGACCACTTAAAAAGTAAGTACAGAAAAAAGACCAAACATATCTTTGGACTTATAAAAAGACAACTAAGTAAGTGAACACGTCTGCATTAGCGGAGTACTTCTATGTCACAACGTCACCATGACGTAAAGCGGTAGCAGAATACTTACATGTAAACACTGAGTTCACAACATATAAAAACCCTTACCTCATGAAGGCCATTGACCGAAACGTTAAAAATTATTTCTTTGTAAAATCACAGGAACCTATTTATTAACTTTTCCTGTGGAGAGAATTATACAGAAACAAATAATAAAATTTTATTGAGTCATCGTTTTCAATCTTGAAATGGATGGAATGTAAAGAAGATTATCCCTTGTTCTAAGTAATAACCACATTTACATACAGATGAAACATTACACTTATAATACTGATTATGTAAAAAAAGAGCAATCTTTATTTGTGGGAAAATTTTGAAATGTCCATTGTAGAAATTACAGAGACAGTTCATTATAATTCTAAATTATTGACGATACATGTATACCACTGTGAATTTTTGATGCAAAGCCTCATTTACATCCGGCATATAAGAGCTCATGAATATTATATATTTCTTATTTGTCAATAAAAGTTTGTGACTAGTCTTCTGTTTATTTAGTATATAATATTAAAAGATGGTATCAGTGAATGAGTGTTGTTTGAAACCATTGCATGAATTATTCATGAACTTTCAATATGTTGAAAAGTCCCAGTGATGCGCGTTCGTACATTAACAGGTAGGGATTGTAGGGAGAACCGGAGCAGGTAAATCGTCTCTAACCCAGGCATTATTTAGACTGATAGAACCAGCTGATGGATATATTGCTATTGACGAGATTATAACGACATCGATTGGATTACACGATCTCAGACAAAAGATTACAATCTTACCACAGGTAAGGAATCGGTCGATTGATTATTTAACTGACCAGTAAAGTTGGACTCAGTTTTGGAGTCCAGGGGGGGAGGTTACTTTTGGCTATCCTCCGGGGACTAATATTCATTTAATTCGTCATGACCTACTACTTAGCTTGACTTGGAATTGAAAAATCAACACATAGGGCAATTCGGAGTGTCGGTTATGATCCTTGCTAAGATCGACTTGTAACTGAAAAAGTCAACCACATACTTTTTAGAAGCAAGCCTTTGCAAAACAAAACCCATACTTTTCTATCGTTTACCGTTCCTGAGATAGGGATCAGCCAAGACGCTTACCCTAACCCTTAGGTACCAGGTGTCGAAAACGTCAAAATACGATAATAAAAACCTCGTATATTTCTAACGCGCCCAACTTGGCCCTTCTACCACCTTCTGTTCCGGAGTTATAAGCCTCAAAGTCAGAAGAGCTTTCGTCGTCAATTTGCAGATTTGCAGAACGCATTTTCTCTGGATACTGTCTTTACCCAAGCTGATTTTATGGAGCTACACAAGTGAATTTTCGAAAGTTTGACAAGTAGTTCTGGCTAACCCCGGCTCTAACCCTAATCACGATGCATTCTTAAGCCACCAAGTCACAAACTGAAAAAAATATCAATTCGTTCTTATTCTTAGATTACAAACCTAAGTTCTATCCTAATTCTAACCCTTCAGAACAAGTTATTTTGACTTTGCTCACCAGTATATGTTGTGTCTCCTTAACGCTGTAAGCTGGATTGAAAATCAGCCAGTACCAATTTTACAGTCTTTAATATCTTCCGCACACCAGTGACTGCCACGGAGGCGATTAACATATTTTGCAGCAGGGACGTGACTGAACATATGTTTTCATTCAGGTCGCACTTAAAATGTTCAGAACTTTTCAGAATGCACGTTAAGAGCATTTTATGTCAAATTATTCATTATACAGCTAGTGTTTTTCATATCTTAGCTCATCTGTATAATGTTGATATTCAGATGTCTTACTCATTTCAAATATATGACATGTATGATTCGCATTTTAATATGTTGCAGGATCCAGTTCTATTTTCTGACACACTGAGGGTAAACCTAGATCCCCTGGGAAATTTTTCTGATACAGAAATATGGAAAGCACTGGAATGCGCTCATTTGAAAGAACATGCAATGAATCAACCGGGTCAACTCATGTCTGAACTTGGTGAAGGAGGCAACAACTTAAGGTGTGTACATTATGTTACGTAAATAAATCATTCATAAGCTATTTTGAAATAGGCTGACGTGGTTTTAAAATAAATTTTACTGATTTATTCTATAAGAAAAAGTGTTCAGAAGAATCATTGCACTACATACTACGAAGTAGTCAAAGGTTAAATGTACTCGTCTATCCGTCTCAGTACCCTTGTTGCCTTGGTACCGCATTTTTTCTGGAAATGGTCTTGGTAGTTTCAAGTACGAAAGTCAGACTACCAGACAGTTTCTAAGTTTTTTGGTGGAAAAAAGTCTTGCTGTGCTAGTCGATTTTGATATTTGTTTCAAGCTATCCCTGACATAAATTCATTTAAGAGTAATTAGTAATTTTTAGCCTTTAATCCCGTGTTGTTTACATTCTCATATTCGAAACCACAATAAGAACTTTACTTCGCAATAATATTCCAAGAGAGATTCGTATTATTCATGCAGATCCGAAGTTAACTATAAAAACAAGTACATATATTAAAATTTTTGTCAAACATATACAATGAAAATAGATTAAGGCCGCCTGAAATGAAACTTTACAAGAATGACATTTTGTAAACTTCTAATAAAGTGAGCCTCTACTAAGTTAATATTCTTGTCTTCCCAACGTAGCGACTAGGACAGCAATCTTATAATTCTGAAACAAGCCACAGGGCTAAGTTCTTGTTTCCAAACCCCACAGGATTAATTGCTCGATCATTCTTTCACAGATTTGTTTTTCTCGTAGAACCATTTTAATACTAAGTGAACTATACAAAATGCCTGCAGTTTAATATTTAGCGCTGATATCTTCTCAGACGAACGTTACCATTGTTTGAAAATGTAGGATAATGCAGTCATTTTTATTTTAGTGTCGGACAGCGACAGCTTGTATGTCTCGCACGAACTTTACTGCATAAGACGAACATTCTTATTCTTGACGAAGCTACAGCTGCTGTTGACATGGAAACGGACGATCTGATTCAGCAAACAATACGTGAACAGTTTTCAGACTGCACCATTTTGTCGATAGCGCACAGACTTAATACAGTGATGGATTATGACAGGTAATATTACAAAATTAATCAGTTCTCATTCTGGGTATTGTTAACTTTAGTGCCAACCCGAATCTATGTCTTTTTGACATTTGCTTTCATTTGTTTTTTGTATTGCTGTCCTGATAATATTTAAAAATAACAATTTTAACTGAAGAAATCCGACCATATTACTATTTACTATATTAATTAGATAATTTATTTCCTTTTCTGTTTCGTTTTTAACAGACTTCTAAGTAAGGCCAAGATTAGATGATTCATACTCAATATATAACATATTATATATAGATATATTATTAGAAACGCATTGTATGTATCACATAGAAAAGGTGAATAAAAATTTATTTATTAAAACTTTACACTGATTGCACTAATCTATCCCAACACTATATGTCCATTGATGTCACAATGAATTAGATTTCGTCAATTTGTTAATACTAAGGGATTATATTGTACTTTCACCCATGCATGAATAATGGTATCATAAGAATCTACGGATATCAAATCAACACTTTTTGTTCCCTCCTCGACGAATGCTTTGGTGTTTTTCATTAGCTGTCTGCCTATTTGAATGATCATGGAGTGTACATGTCAGTTATACTCCTGTAACCTAATTTTGCCTTTATTTTCATGGTCCAATGACTTCAGCTATCTATCGTCAAGTTCTGCGCAACTACCTTTATATGTGATATATATGTATAATGTAGATATCTTGTGTATTCATACACGGACAGTACATGTCAACATTATACATATTATTTTAAGGTGACCTCATTTTTATGATTAGTATCTTTGTTATTCTCTGATCAGGATAGCATGTGGTAAATGACTCTTTGTTATTTTATAAATTTTTACAACCTCAATAAATAAATACATTACTAACACCTATAGGTGCATCTAAATTAGCCATCAGTTAACCGTCACCTGTCACTAATCGATTACTCATCGATCAGTCAGCTTCACGTGATCAATCCGTCAGATAGTTAAACTGTTTCTTTCATTCTACGAGTAGGAAACGTAATTGTGGTTTCCTGCTTACATCACAGTAGTCGGTTATTATAAATTATGGATTTATAGTTTCGTTTCACTTAGAAATAACAAACCAAAATGAAAACTTTCAGTAGTAGTTTTCGACTGAACCTAGAAGCCAGGCAAATTATCGTTAAGTATTTAACAAAATTGGAAGAGTAGAATGTTTGTTTTTCATAATCTAAAAAGGCAGGATGTTGAGATTGATTTATAAATGATTTATAAATAAAATATTCACTTATATTTCAGTTGTTTTCTTTCATAAAGAGCAAAGACGATTAGTGTGTCGCACATAATCAAAATGTTTATTGCACTTCCATTTTTAGAGATAGGTTTTTATTTTACGGATGCAAATTATTTTCCTTTTATTTCAAAGCAAATTCTGGAAAATTCGGGATATAAATGGCTTTTATCGGTAATTTCAAGCCGTCGTGTAATGCTGAATACATTTAAATGATACAAATTTGCCCAGAATTCGTCTCTTTTATCAAAAAATGCCAATAAAAATAAATACGCAAAAAAGAAATAAATATATTTTTTTTAATGTTTTATTTTATCAGTTTATCAAATTGTTCAGTTCATTTTCGATCAGTACTAAAGTAGTGCCTTGTCGTGCTATATAACTTTCATTAAGTTTTTAAAAAATTAAATTTTTAATTATAAATTAAGAAAACAATGCGATAAATATGCACCTTTATAAACATATATGAAAATTGCATTCGTTGTGAAAATTTCAAATACTGATAAGTTTATTTGGTTTCATGCTGAAGTTTCAGTTTTATACGTATTGATCTATGCATGTCATTAATTGACTGATTGATCGGTGACGGTTGTCGAAGGGAGAATTAATAGGACTTGGTAATTACGGATACAGTTCGTACGTTTACAACCGTTAAATATATTTGACTTTTGTTAATCTGTATTTGTCACCAGTCACTCATGGATCACTCATTGATCCGACAGTTACCAGTCAGAAAAATAAGTCCAACATATACGCCTAATGGTTCAAGTACTGTAATATAAATCTTATACAATTTTATAAAACTAAGGTTTATCTTACATAGTTCGTAGGTATTCTGGATTTGGCTATTCCTTTTTGGACTTTCCGGTGCATTTTTGTGTTCACTAGTTTGATTTTTCTACATGATCTTCCAAAGATTTGGGTACTACCAGTGCTGATGAAGTTAAATACAGAAACGTGGTCCGCTTTGACGTGGTCAAATTTAAGAATGGTATTTTTTGCATTTCTTATTCGGACATATACATATATCACTGATCTTGATTTTGCCTCACTTTCTAGGCTCTTTGTTTACTACTCAATATGGCTTTCAGGGGAAGGCGAGACATACATGTATGGCCACAATTTAAAGAATACAAGTTGACAAAATGTGTAAGGTTTTTACAGCTTTTCAGCTTTTTCTCAATGTTTTGTAAATTTTCCTTAATTAATCCAAGTATTTTTTTGCAGAATCATGGTAATGGGTGAAGGAATGATTGTAGAATTTGATACTCCGGAAAACTTACTGAAGAACAAAGATGGTGTTTTCCACTCAATGGCAAAGGACGCTGGTTTAGTGTAAAAAATTCCACAATCACTGTAAAACGTTTATATTTTTCTCGCATGCTACAACTAATAATGGTGTATTTCTCCAGAAATATACCCAAGAAATTAATTAACTTTTATTGACATTGTTATTTTGTTATTCTTTGACAACTGCATTTATTTTTAAGTTTATTATTCTTTCACTTTTTTGGTCATCACAAATACTATTTTGTACATATTAACCAGATATACGGATAAAACAAATATGTATACGAGTGGTTCCACTTTTTATAATGTGGACAATCACAGAGGTACATGAGTTCTAGTTGTGTCTGTCATATTCAATATAATATTTATTTGTCAAGCATTGGTGGTACTTTCTGACAAAAATGTCATTATTTTCAGGGGTTTGACTAGGTCCTATTTCGTTTTATTTTATTATTTATTTAATGTTTTTTTTGTGACCAAAGGAGTTGATCGACTGATATTATCATCATTGATTTGTCATTTTTAACAAGGGATTACTATTTAACTTTTTGATACAAAACTAATGTATATATTAATCAGATTTACAGATAGAGAAAAGATGTATATGATTTAACTTAACTTTTACAAAAGAGATATTTTATTTCAATAGCATATTTTCCGGCTGCCACCTGATTCTTTCCAGTCTTGGATAGCTTTTTTCGGCTACGCATCGTGCAGTGTAGGAGTTTCCAAATTCTGTAATACTTGCACGTATTTTCGAGTTGTGTGTGCGCGTGTGGTTTTCAATATAATCTCTATCTGACAGGCTTGAGTGTAAGGACAAAATAAATCATCGCTAACTAATGGAACTGGAAATTGAAGCTATTTCTGTTCGTGTGTCATGTGTCACTTTTATGTGACACAACCTTCTCCCATATATTTTGTTACTGATGTTTGCTTTGGTTTCATATCATTGTTTACGTCCTGTAGCTGCAAAAGAACAATTATTGGAACTCAAATGTGAGAATCAAGTTCTATTGAGAGATCAAAATATATTGAAATAAAAGATTTGCTTGTCGTTTTAACTCACTCCTTCAATTTCTATTGGTTGCGTCGATTTAGTTTTCGACATTCGTCGCTAGCTTTCAAATAGATCAGGTCATATATCATTGTTGAAGGACTTTTTTGATGCCTAATACTGCTGTTACTTTTGATTATTCTATTAATGTTCGAAAACGCCTGCTTTCTGAATGCTTTGTATCGAGTAATTCATCAATAAAACTATACGATCGCAAAAAGACTGATTTGTTATCTAACTACTATATGAACATGAGCCATAGGACTATATTAGTTTTATGGTGTGCAGTGACTGAGACCTGGATCTACAGCTGGACTTGGCATCAATGAACGCTAAAAAGGCAAGACGATGAGCTAAATTTCTCAATGTACCAGCGTACATTTTATTAAATAAAAGCATCTTCTTATACACAGCTAACAATAAATGAAATAAGCTCAAATACAGAAAATACGTAACAAACGAAAATAAAAGAAAACACGTATACAAAATAAAAAAATAGGGCATCACAATAGTTAATTTTAAAATGATACGACCAAAAATGTAGAATGTGTCATACAAGATTAGCTTCTTTTGCCAAGGAATAAAACAGTCCGGTTCTGTTCTGTAGCAGATTTTCTGGTGTGTCGAATTCTGCTATTACACCGTTTTCCATTACCATTATTCTGCAAAAAACCAGAAAGATTTGAAATAAAATTATTTCTCAACTAATAATAGTTTAATAGGTTATAAAATTAATAGGATATCAACAGCCTGTATCGATTACCTGATTAATAAAGCAATAAATTACGTGAGACTGCAATGTCCATCTTAGATGTCACATTTGCATAAAAATACACTTTGGTTAAAGAGTTCAACGTTATATATCTTTAAATCGGCATAATAAAACATAAATATGGTAAAGGAACACTGAGTCATCATTTAATGTGAAATAAATACGACAACAAAAGTCGGAACACAATCAAGGC
>JAOXYJ010199474.1:0-10419 GCA_028566555.1 Lithophaga nigra
ATACCACACCTAGCTTCAATCTGATCTTTCGTTCTCAAGTTATCATCTGGAAACCAATTCGGGACACACGGACGGACGGACAGACGGACGGAAGGACGACACCCATTTCTATAGTCCCCTTCGACGAAGCGTCGGGGGACAAAAAGAGAGAAGAATCTAAAGTGCAATTTGGATCTTTACAGACTATAGGAAATACAGAAAACCATTACATGTAGTAATTTCAATGAAAACTTAGCACTTCTTCATCAGCCAGAGAAATTACAAATCTGACAACTGATTTTCTTCTTACGACACATTATCTGTAACTATATCTCTGTAAATTATTTTCATACTCTGATAAGTCTGTATTTGGGTTCAAATTTCTTAGCATAATCTAAGCTGTCATAAATCAATCCAAATCCTGTTGTTTTTCCACCTCCAAATTTTGTCCTGAATCCAAAACAGAAAATCACATCTGGCGTAGTTTTGTACATTCTGGCCAATTTTTCACGGACATCAGTTTTGGGTATCGTCGCCTTGCCGGGATGTAAAACATCAACAATCTGAAATTAAAAAAAAACGTCAGTAGAAGTAAAAAATATCCAATATTAAGCATATTATTATAAATAAATACAACTAATCTCAAACAGTTACCGGGGTATTTAATACATCTGGAACAGACAAGGAATAGATCACCTTTGTGATTCATCATAAAAATGGCCACCATGTGGTTGTCTTCAATTTTTCAAGAAAAAAATATTACATGTATCATGCCTTCATTGTCCAGTACCTAACTACTACTGTATATGATTCCAAGAGGAACATCCTAAACCATATTTCATTGTCATATGGTAACATAAATATACCACTAAAAGACCATATGGATGTCATCTATTTCTGTTTGATTTTTCAAGAGATACATTAATAAGCATCATGCCCTCATTTGTCTGCTATCAAAATATGAATGCTACATCCAAAACTGACTTGAACCAGAGGTGGTAACATATTAAAGGGACAGACTGGAAGACTGACAGTAATCCTGCAGTCCCTCTATGGGAACCATAGAAGACTAATAAATCCTTTTTCTGTGGAGTACAACTGCACTGACTGGCAAAACTTAACTAACATGAATAATGAATTTAAGTGAGACCATCAAAATTGTCTTATTTTGCATATTCAAAATTCTGAACTGTCTTTTCTTTTCTTCATTGTCTACCAGGTAAGTCGTAATATTTACTAACTGCCTGTCATTTTTTTGTTACATCTTTGTAAGAATCAGACAATTTCATCAAATGTTTAACCACACATAACAAAACCCCACCAAACCTAATGTACAGCTTTAATGTAGAGGTGCTGTTTGACACAGATAATAAATATTTTCTTCTATAGGTCTGCACAGCTGTGGAAGTCAGTAAATTTTGTAAAATTATGAGTTGTGTCCCTTGTGCTAGCTGTTTTAGTGTATTCAAGTTATTTCTGAAGTATGCAAATTAACAATGAAGACAAATATTGGTTTTTTTGTGCGTGTTTCCAAGTATTTTCTGAATAAGAATCAGTATAATATTTTGGTGGGTTTTCCCTACTATGAATCATCCTGTGCCCAATTCTTAGATATGCTAATACTTAAAATGTAAATATATAAAAGATGTATTTTATAGATTCTTATTACGGTAGATCACGGTTACTTTGTACTTTAACTAATTTTTTCTCTGCAGTATTCTGTACAAAAATAATCTATGATCTCTTTAAACTTACCATCTGCTTCCGGCACAGCAGACGATTGGTCATAAATTTCCTTGTACGAATAGTGGCTCCTTCACTCTGAAATATGAGAAAATATTTACAAGTCTTACAGAATGAAAGAAATAACAATTAATAAAGGGCTTCACATAGCGCAGCATGACAACACCGCAGCAAGTCGACAAGATAAACATCTAAATTCGGCTATCTCAATAATCTGCTTGTCTACCAAGGAAAAAGGCAAAATTTGGTCCATTCTACTACGTCTAGCCAAACAGGTTTACTAGTGCTGTTTTTTTTCCCAGTTAGTCATAAATCAGGATGCAAAATGAAAGTACCCATGGTCCTAATGTTCAGATTTGCTTGCTTTGTTTTAAAGGTTGTTAAAGTGTGAATCATGCAAGTACAATGAAAGAATTGAAGTTGTTTAATGTCCATTAATCTCCTGTAATAATTTGAGATCCTTCCCTTTCTCCATTTATTACCGCTAATCAAAATCTTCGAAAATATAAAAGGCAAATAACACGAATCAATACATGTAAATATAATTCCACAGACACCAGTTAAGCAGTTAGATATCAGTAATATCTTGTTTTATAGTAGAAGTATGCAAGGAAAGAAGGGAAAATTGTGAAATTTGGAGAAGCTTTGGTCTCCAATGGTGAAGTCTGAAGATTGTAAATACCAGAACTACTTTTAATAACCAAACCAAAGTGTTAACATTGTAAAGATTTTGGCAAATCTGAACAAAAAACCACATTTAATTCTCATGAATAAATCGTGTATGTTGGCAAGTATGTATGATATGCATAAAATGATGGGGTGGTGCAACGTTTTAAAATATATTTTGCAAAATAATTTCACCACTTTCAGCATCGGTAAATTACGTACGTTTTTCCCTGCACCTAGGAGTAAAATATATATTCCTGTTTACACTAAGACTGCACTTTGCAATGCTCTTCTTCGCTCAAACTATCGTTATTGACTTATCCCATGAAACTGACTGCACTGTTCAAGTATTCAAATCATTTTGTCCCAGATATTTTAGTCAAGAAATGAGGAAATATGTCAGCATTGTGCAATTGGTTTGGTGAATGTCGAGAATCGCGGGACAATAAACGCCACTACTTTGTACTTTGTATTGTCGACGTCGCCTTAGCTGTGACGTCGCCTTGCGGGCCAGTTGTGATTAAATGGTATGTTTGAACGGATGTGTTTGTATCTGTAACGTTAGAGTTAGCCTTCCCTACGCCTTATACCCACATTTATGGTGCCGTGACCAATGGAAATGGAAATCAACAAGCTGAAGTTACTTCGGACAGGACAACGCAGTGCAACAACCCGCTTACTTAGAAATACAGATGAATTAAAGGACAATTCAGAATGTGACTTGGAGGAACTGTCAGTGACTTTCGATAAATTGAAACAGAAACAGATGATGCTAGAAAATTTGAATGAACAGATTCTGAACTTAACAGACCCGGAGAATACGGAAGCGGAGATCATCAGTACAGATGAGTATTCAATTAATTTAGAGACAAAGATTAGGCATCTTAAGAATTTCATTCAAAGCTCTAAATCGCAACCACAGCAAACTGAATCTATGCCTCAGACATCGTTTCAAATGATCAATGTTGAACAACCATCCTACATACCACCAAGCCATTCAGACAACGCTCAGTCGTTCCCGTCCGCATCTAGAAGCAGTGAAAATCATCGTTTACCAAAACTGTCCCTTCCCACTTTTAATGGCAACATTTTGGAATGGCAAACCTTTTGGGATTCCTACGAATCAGCGGTTCACTTAAACCCAACATTAACAGACATTCAAAGATTTAACTACCTCAAAGCGCAGTTAGAATATGAAGCATCGCAAACAATCACAGGATTCGCTATGACAAACGCAAACTATCAAGAGGCTATTACTTTGCTCAAAGACCGATTCGGACAACCTCACAAAATCAGAAAAGCCTACATGCAAGCTCTACTAGAAATACCCGCGCCTCGAAATAACCTCGCAAGTTTGAGAAGTTTTTATGATAAGATGGAGTCATACATTAGGGGACTACAATCCTTAGGTCAGTCACAAGAATCTTTTGGCACTTTACTGGTTCCAATAATTATGAAAAAGCTACCAGGTGAGGTAAGAAGGCACTTAGCCCGCGAATATGGTACAGATAATTTGGAATTGAATGAACTTAGGAGAGGAATTTTAAGGGAAATCAACATTATTGACGCCGGACAGGAAGATGATAATTATGAAAATTGTCCCACAACCTCAGCTTTTTTGACCCGGACAAACTCGCAAAAAACGAATAGGAAGCCGCAAGCTAGAACTGAGACAAAACCTTGCGTATTTTGTAATGACGCACACAGCCCTACTACATGTACAAAAGTATCTAACCCAGGAGATCGAATGGCAATAGTTAAGCGCAAAAACCTTTGCTACAATTGTTTAGGAAATCATCACTCAAATAACTGCAAATCAAAGCATTCTTGTCGTAACTGCAACAAGAGACACCACACAAGTTTGTGTAATGGGCATGCAAGAAATGAACAACACAACGCGAGAAACGGAAACCAGAATAGAGATGATCACACTCAAAGCGCGCAGAGAAGTAACAACGGAAGCGCCAACCCAAGCGGAAGTGCCAACCCAGGTAACTCAAATCAAAGTACTAACAACACACAATCTACAACGGCCGTACATCTTGTGAGTGATACAGACGATAGGGAGACGGAAGGAGAAAACAACACAATCTTACACTCATCTTCACAAATCCGAGGAAATGTTTTGCTTAAAACCGCCGTGACGCCAGTATGGTCAGAACACTACAGTACAAATGCTAACATTCTCCTAGATGAAGGCGCACAGAAATCTTTTGTAACTGAGAAGCTTGCCAGCAAACTGAATTTGAAGAGAAACGGAACAGAGATGATACAATTGTCGGCTTTCGGGGACACCGGTCAGAATGTAAGATACTTAGACAAGTCAACAATCTACATTGAAACAGACTCAGGCGATAAATTACCTATAGATGTGTTAATTGTACCCGTGATTTCAGTACCTTTGCAAAATCACATGCGCCACATCAGCAAGAAGTTCGAATACCTGCGCGGATTGAGATTAGCACACCCAGTGTCACAGGAAGATTCCTTTGAGATATCGTTATTGATCGGCGCTGATTACTATTGGGACATAGTTGAAGACAGAATTATACGCGGAGATGGTCCCACTGCAGTACAGTCGAAAATAGGATATTTGCTGTCAGGTCCCATATGTTCTACAAACCAGTCAACTACTAGTTCTAGCATACTGAATGTTTTAACATCACACAAATTCGAAGAGCACAACTTGGAATCATTTTGGAACCTCGAATCAATAGGAATTGATAGCACGGAAATGGACGATGAAAAGAAGGATTTCTTACAAAACTATCAAGAATCATCAATTGAGTACAGGAACAAGAAATATTACGCAAAGTTACCTTGGAAACAGGATCATGCGGAATTGCCGACAAACTATGGAATTACAAAACGACGCACAGAAAACGTTATCAGGAGACTTAGCAAAGAACCAGATATGTTAAAAACCTACAGCGATATTATCAGAGACCAGGAGCGACGAGGATTCATAGAAAAAG
The DNA here is from genome assembly GCA_028566555.1 of Lithophaga nigra. Taxonomy (NCBI): domain Eukaryota; kingdom Metazoa; phylum Mollusca; class Bivalvia; order Mytilida; family Mytilidae; genus Lithophaga; species Lithophaga nigra. The sequence goes on from JAOXYJ010199474.1 coordinate 5,364, forward strand.
TAGACGAAAATGATGAGACGCCAAATTCAACTCACTATATTCCTCATCACCCAGTGAAGAAAGATTCAAGCACTACACCCATCCGTATAGTCTATGACTGTAGTTGTCGTCAGTCATCCAGCCTACCAAGTTTAAATAATTGTTTAATGGACATACCACCCGAATTGAACGACCTAACAAAACTACTTGTGAGATTTCGATTACACAATTATGCTATTTCAACAGACATTGAGAAAGCCTTTTTACATGTTGGACTAAACGAGGAGGACCGCGATTTCACCAGATTTCTATGGCTTAGTGATCCAACCAATCCTGAGAGTCAGCTTACTACTTATAGATTCAAGACAGTCTTATTCGGAGCTACATGCTCTCCGTTTATCTTAAACGCCACGCTCCTCAAACACTTACAACAAAGTAATAGCGAGACAGCAAAAATTATGGCTAGAGATCTGTACGTGGATAACATACTATCTAGCGTAAAAACAGAGTCGGATGCACTTAAATACTTCAATGAATCTAGAAAACTAATGGAAGAAGCAGGATTTAATTTGAGATCATGGAGTTCAAATAGCGAAAAAGTTTGTGAGGAAGCCATGAAGGAGAACGTACTGGATACGAACACATACACAAAGATACTTGGATTGAGATGGAACACGAGAACAGATGAACTTTTATACCAGAAACGAGACATTAGAACTTCACAGGAGATCATAACCAAACGTGAAATTTTGAAACAGTCGTCCAAAATATACGACCCGCTAGGATTTTTAAGCCCAGTGACTATTCGAGCAAAAACCTTATTGCAAAATTTGTGGAAAGGTGGATTTGATTGGGACGAGCCCCTCGATGAAGATATTAAGCAACAGTGGACTGAATTAGCAATGGATATCGAATTAGCTTCGGAGACAGTTATACCGAGACGTTATTTTACCAGCGATAGTTCAACTTTATTAACATTACATGTGTTTACGGATGCAAGTACAAAAGGATATGGAGCCGCCGCCTATCTTTGTAATGGAAGTGAAACAGCTTTGGTTATGGCGAAAAGTAGAGTAGCTCCCGTAAAACAAATGACACTACCGCAATTAGAGCTTATGGCTGCAGTTATAGGAGCCCGGTTAGCTACACACCTACAATCAGCGTTAAACTGCAAACATCTTTTGTTTTGGTCAGATAGCAGCATAGTATTACATTGGCTTACTTCTACAAAATCTCTGAAAAGATTCATTGCAAATCGTGTCAAGGAAATTCATGATTTAACAAAGCCTTTCGAATGGAGATATTGCCCTACAGAGAGTAACCCCGCAGACCTTTTAACACGAGGAATTACCACTCAGCAATATTTAGAGAGTGAATTATGGAAAAAAGGTCCTGATTGGTTAGTTACTGTTGAAAATTGGCCAGAGAACTGCATTAATAGGAATACTGTATTGACCACTACTACAGAGAATTCTACCCATGATACACAGAAAATGAATAGCACAAGGAATGTGACACCGGAAATTGCAATTGGTATGAACAGTATTATGGATATTAGGAAATACAGTAGTTACAAAAACTACTTCGGATTACGACATACGTGCTACGATTTATTCAGAACTGCAAAACCAGATCAAACGCTAGGAAAACAGGATCGCTGGAAGTTAGCGAAATCAAACAGGCCGTTTTTACTTGGATTTCTGAATGTCAAAAGGAAATTTATTCACTGGAGATGAAATTTCTTGAATCGAAACAAAGACCAAGAATTGGACCGCCGAGAGTAAGACAATTGAAACTTTTTATTGATGAAAATGGATTGATTAGGTGTAATGGACGAATACAAAACGCACCTGTTACAGAGTCGACAAAATACCCTTATTTATTGCCTACGAATCACCCGTTATCTACACTTATAGTGATGGACGCACATGAACATTTATTTCATTCTGGAGTGAACGCAACGGTAACTCATATCAGACAATCTTTTTGGATTCCCGCAATTAGACAGTATGTGAAAAAATTACTTAACAAATGTGTTACTTGCCGAAAAGTAATTGGAAAGCCGTACAACGCACCAGATCCGCCCCCGCTGCCTAAAATACGACTGCAAGAAGCACCCCCCTTCACGTTTACTGGGGTAGATTTTACTGGATCCTTACTTATCAAAGAACAGAATGGAACTTTAACGAAAGCTTATATATGCTTGTTCACTTGTGCTGTAACCAGAGCCGTGCACTTGGAAGTGGTACCAAATTTGACGGAAAAATCGTTTCTACAAGCGTTTCGTCGCTTTTCTAGTCGTAAATCTTTACCCAAAATTCTTATATCGGACAATGCTTCAACATTTATTGCCGCCTCACAGGAATTGAAAAGACTAATGGAATCAAACACACTCAAGGATAACCTATCAACGCAAGGAACTGAATGGAGATTTATTCCGAAAAGAGCGCCGTGGTACGGCGGGTTCTGGGAACGCCTCATAGGACTAACCAAAAATAACATAAAGAAAGTACTTGGACGATCCCTAGTGAATATGGACACTTTACAAACGATTGTTACTGAGATAGAATCTATATTGAATGACAGACCAATTACTTACGTTTCGTCAGATTTTAATGACTGTGAAGCATTGACACCTGCTCATTTATTGTATGGAAGGAAAATTTGTGCTTTACCTTACCCATATGTTGAAACGGACAATTTTATAGATTCTGGATACATGGACCATACGGATATGAACAAACATTTGAAACGTCAAACAGAAATCATTCAACATTTTTGGACCCGGTGGAAGTCGGAGTATTTAACATCACTGCGTGAATTCCACAAAGCGTCAGGAAAAAATGAACAATCAGTTCGAGTTGGTGACATCGTTCAAGTTCACGACGAGTCAAAACGTATAAACTGGAAATTAGCTATTGTGAAAGAACTTATAAAAGGAAATGATGGACTAGTAAGAGCTGTAAAAATTCAAACTAGTACCGGAGAAACTACAAGACCGATAGTGAAATTATTTCCACTGGAAGTTAACAATAATGTGGAAAACTCTACCGATGATGACGATGATGATGATGCCGATGATGACACAACGCACACTGATGAGAAGCCGAGACGTTTGGCGAGTACCAAAGCCAGAGAAACTATTCAAAACTGGATTAAGAGACTGTGATAAAGTGTTAATTCATAGAGACTGTGATAAAGTGTTTTAATTTCTAGAGACTGTAAAGTTTTCACACTTTTATTTTACCGTTTTCTATCAATTCATACATGGACTTTAATTTCATTCGTAATAGTGATTTTAAGAATTGAGAGACATTTTCAGTGAAACTTTAGAGACTGTTAAAGTGCATATTCAGAGACTTTAAAGTGAATTTTTATTTCTAGTAATTGTGAACATTTCAGTTTTCATTTTGTGAATTTTGTAAAGTAACTTTTCGCGGCCCCCAGGAATGTCGAGAATCGCGGGACAATAAACGCCACTACTTTGTACTTTGTATTGTCGACGTCGCCTTAGCTGTGACGTCGCCTTGCGGGCCAGTTGTGATTAAATGGTATGTTTGAACGGATGTGTTTGTATCTGTAACGTTAGAGTTAGCCTTCCCTACGCCTTATACCCACAGTAACAGACAGGACCAAAATACAGGTCTTGTTAAGTAAGCAAAACTGAGCATCAACTTTTGGATTGTATAAACAATACTGAAAAATTTCATCAGTTGCAATAGACATCTGAGAGCGGTGCAGTTTTGTCATTTGGCAAAATACGGAATCAGCCAAGGGAATTATGGGATAGAAAAGCATTGTTTACATCCGGGCTGATGTCACTTAGGTCTCTGCGTATTGCTGCATGTGACCTTATGGCAAAGGGATAGTGATTTCAATATTCTAATGATTTTCTTCGTAAATTAAATACAATAAAGCTGTTCTGCCAGATTTTTTAATGTATTATAAAATGCTGATGATTTCATGGTTATATTTTGATAGCATTTTTATTGAAAATAGGCAGATATCTGGAAATGTGTAAAGGTAACCTAGGCTGCCAGGATGCTGCCTTTGGGGAAGCTAGCCCTCCCCCCTAAAGAAAAATTCCAAAACACTGTTACCTCATTACATTCACAATTTAAATGGCAGACAAAACAGGGAACTTTTTATATGACGTCGTCTTGTTTACATTCACAAGGAATTTGCATTATGACGTCACAAAAAAGTTCTGACTAAAGTAGATCTTGTATCAGTACAATGTGCTAGTAAAAATACAAGGTTTTGTATCAGATATGTTGCACCTAGCATCAAAATACCATATATCTGTTAAATACAAGCTTGATGTTAGATAAATATAAATATACATGTAGAAGTGTTCCTATATTCTGTAATAACGACAGGAAGCCTATATGCATATTGATATCATAAAATATCAGCTGTGGAACATTATATGAAGCTTTTTTGCAAGTGAGCACAGCAAATGAGCAAAAACACTTCATACTGTGTCAAGTAGCGTATATTTTAAAATATCTTTATAAAGATTACCTGATAATTGATTTATCATACTGGTTTTGAGAGCTTTTCTTGATCAAAACTATAAAGTTTCTGTCATGCAAGCTAACTTAAAGTATACTTGATAAGTTTGTATCAAACTTATCAATGTCAAGTTAAACATTGTTATGTCAGTGATAAGTTCGTGTCAAACTTACCAGTGTCGGGTCAAACATTTTCAATATCACAAAACCTGAGCAGGGTGAGATTGGCATTAGGATATACGATAATGCTAGATTATAAGGATTATACAGGAATAATCCATGAAGATCACTTATTATTGTTTGAAAAATAACCACAAATTTGTATTTGTGGAAATTTCTGAGAAAATTGGTTAAGCAATTTCACAATGGCTTCTGTCACAGAAAAAGAATAAGAATATGTGTCCATAGGACACGATGTAAGCCCCGCCCATAAATGTGATCACTAAACCATAAAATTGGGGTCACAACTCCCTTTTGATATTTATTTTTAATTATTGACATCTTGATATACCCTTTGGTGAAGTTTCATGTTGATACGACTTCTACTTCACATCAAACTACCT
>JAOXYJ010199584.1:0-10419 GCA_028566555.1 Lithophaga nigra
ATGACGCCAATGAACAGTAGAGAAAAAAATACAGCTTAGTTTGAAGTTTTGTTAACAACTATAAAATAGCAAGAATGAGAGACAGGCAGGTAAAATATTTGATTTTTTGAGGTTTTAGCATGTGCAGCTTCTTTCTCTTTTCAGAACACCCGACAACCCCCGATTGTCTTTTGGGGAGTATCTAAATCTCAGAAACATTTGTTTCTTGTACTTCCCATGGAAAGCTGCGTTAACTACATTGCATAAAATATAATATTTCATAACATATAAATTTATGATATATAGAATGTATTTTTGCGAAAAAAAAATGGTTCAGATCTCGCTAATTTTCAATTTTGGAATATATATTACATAAAATAGTGATCGGGATCAATAACAGATATAAGTGCTTCTCTTGCGCAAAGCTGGTTTTCGGTTGAACAGTTGTTGAAGTAGTAACAGTCTATTATTTCCCAGAAGTCAATGCTTATTCTTCCTGATTCCCCGTCAAAAGATTTTCTTGTCAGTCTGCTAGAAAACTGGATACCAGGCGAAAAGTTCTCGTCATACTTTTTTGACGCACGCGCTCTTCTGCCTTTAGCACTATCGTAACATGCAATCCGCCGACGCGGATTGCAATAATCTGTCTGTTTCTTTTTTCAAGACGAAATACTCAGCATGCAGATTAAGTTTCTTTCACTGGTAATTATTAACTTATCTAATTATAATAAAATTTACTGTGATTTTTGATAAAGTACAAACCATTTCAGAAGTATAAAAAGTATATAAAATATAAAACAGATGTAAATATATGAAATATGATAAAAAATTTTACTTATTAGAAGATTTTTCTTGTCGAGAAGTTTTAGACGCGGTGCGTACGATCTTGGATTTTCGATAGGCATGAAGTAAATCATTTAACGAACATTATGACAACATTAGTGTTCCATGAACCATATCTTACAAGGAGATTGTTGAAATTTATGGCAATCAGTATACATTATTTACCCTGGCGGCATCGCTGTCGGGGATGCCAGTCCTACTCGACCCGCTTCAAGGGTGAGGATGTCCAAACACCTACCCACGATTATGGGTTCCATCGGGTCAGCTGGTTAGCTGTCTGGATTTTTATTCCCTAGTAAGTCTGGTAGTCACAATCCAGCTGATAAACTGCTGAAAATAACGATAAACATCGAAAATCCAACCCAATTCTGGCATTCATATTGAATTTCCGATAAAGTATAAATATGTAGCGAACCATCTGATGAACAATGTTGCTGAGTTGGCTCCCGTTCTTTAATGTGTTTCACATTTTCAACATTTCCCACTGAATCCTAAGCTAACTTTGCCCTGCAATGGCCTCCACCTGGAATCTCCGATCAGCACTAAAAGTATAAACTGGTAGAGGACCATCTGTGACCTAAGATACTATGATAACATAACATTTGCATCGTTCATATGGTTTTAGACCAAAAGATTTTGTTGAAATTTCTGCCAATATATATTGGAGCGATATTGAATTTCTGATAGGCATCGAAAGATTGAATCTTGTAGGGAACCATCTAAGAAACATTCATGCCATGTTTGCTTGACGGAAGACGACGCACGCCAAGTGATGGCAATAGCTCACACCACCCTTCGGTTCAGATAAACTATAGGACAACATAATATACCAATAAAATACTAAAATGTTTCAACTAAGTTTATCGTACCTGACAAAATACATTTGAATTAAACATCAGGACAATAATATGATAAAACAAACCTCTCATGCATGTTTTGAATGAAAAAAAAATAATGGTTAGATATAATGGCAAAAAAGCATCTAAATTTTTCTCGAAACATAATTTTGGATCCCTAATGATCTGGATTGCATGAGAATTGCTTTTCTCGACTGTAATTGTGTGGCATATTTGAAAAACACACAGCTAAATGCACTTGCAGATTACTCCATATTTTTTTCACCTTCAAGAATAAACGCGTTATTGTTAAGGCTGTAAAACAAAATAAACTAGTAACCAATTCCAAAATATGTATTTGACAATCAATTGAGTGAAAGAATAATAATAATAATAATAATAAAAGAATAATAAAAGATAATTCACTGGATGAAAGCATAAATATCATTAACGCCATTCTGAGTAACAACATTCGTTTCTGTGATGCTTGGAAAAACTTTCCATGGCAGATCTAACTTGATGCCTAGGCAGACAAGGCCAAGCAGATAATCTTTTTCAACGCGAACAAACAGAGATGTATGTTTGCCTTGCAATGCAGGCTAGAAACAAATTTGATATAAAACAAAATACTTTTCAATTTTAATGTTACCAAAGGTAAAGGATTAATGTACAAAAACTGATAATCATGAATAAAAACTTAAACAAATATCTATCTATCTTTAGAATTTCTTAATTATTTCTGTCGTGTAATATTCAGGAAATTTAGTTTTGTCGCCATACATGAAATGCTTATGCATTTCCGGAGCGTATTTCATGGCACCACAGTCTTTTCCATAAACATCAGCTACAATACGTATGTAGTTGGAAGCACCACCACAACACAAGCCAACGTATTGAACACCAAGTTCTTTCATCTGTTTAGCAAAATCCTCGATTTCATATCTTGTGCATAAACAAGACATCAGATTCAAAGGGAACGCTTTTACATCTACAATGTATTTAATTTATATCATAAACGAATGTATCTTACAATAGCATAACGGAAAAACAAACAAAAAATTATTAGGTTTTTTTGTAACGTAAATTACAAATAAAATATATAACCACAGCATACCAAAGTTTATAGATGCACCACACATACGTATCAACAAACAGATAATAGGAATTGGAGAATTTCTTAGTGCTTTCAGTTTTAATACGAAATGGGAAAATAATATATAGAATGCAATCTTGAAGGAAGTAACAGTTGATATAACGGCTTCCTCACATATTATACTAACTCATAGGGGATCAGGGTCGGTAGAATCCCTTCTTTAAGTTTGGCAAACATATGCTATTTGCTTTTTTACGTTTTGTTTAGTCCTTTGTCTGTTAATCAGATCATTCATTCTAACTAAAATAATATTTGTAATAATGATAAAATACAAAAATAAAATTCCACAGATTACAAGTTCGAAACTAGTCTTCATCTTGAGTACAACGCAGAAAACGTTAAGAAATTCCTGTTACACGTGGAATAAGCCATGTTTTATGGTGTGTATAATTAATATCTTATCATAAAACAATTTTTTTACCTGTTCCCGGAACAGTCAAAGAAAAAAATGTTGGCGTTTCTTCTGTAGTCCTATATGTTACTGGCAAACATGCAATTGGACCCTGTAGATACAATAATATTCATATCATCATGTGTTCTTTATCTGCAGGTCTTAACAATAAAGGTCCAGGATGAGTTTATTTTCTTGGGGCTAATGCCCTAATGGACATAATTAATGTTTTATACGATTAATTGAAGAAGTATCGCAAATAATAATTAGTCGTTGATAAACTAATGGACTTATAACGCGGAAAACATTTAATTCTACATTTATTAACATTTTGGTAGTTTTGAAAATGAGGCAGCTATTCTTGGAAAAGATAATACAGCAATGTGCCATATCGGCACAGATTAATGATGTATACTAAGGTATTTTTCATAATAAAAACTTATGTATTCATGATAGGCTTGTAAGTGGTATTGCACGACTGGTATTAAAATGTTGTCTTATTTACCTATAAAATATCCCCTTTTAAAATTTATTTAAAAGGAGAGACCTAACAACAATCGTTTAGATGTTGTACCAAGTATAATTTATCAGGTCATTTCCAATAACGTTTGGTAATTTTCCTTCTTTTATTTCATACTCTCTGATTATAGAAAAATGCGTCAAATCTTTATAATATTATTTCTGGTGAAGCAACAAATAGATTGATATCGTTCCTACAAAAGGCGTCACCATTTCATTTCCAAATCATCTAGATCATGTACACCAGCAGTAACGCTAAAATTTCATTTTCCCCACGCAGAGGAATTTTGCATTATCCTGATTTTGCTGTCTCGACAATATACAATCAAACCTTGCACTTCTTTCTGACTTCTTTTATTGTTTCAACGATAGTCATTGGTCCACGTGAACAGTTCAATCCTACAATGTCTGCACCTGCTTCTTCTAACTTCCGGGCAGCTTCACCAATAGGTATACCATCTGCAGTGTCCATTGTCCTGGTTGGTTGTAAAGTCATTACCACCGGTAAACCTGGGAAATAAAACAGTAAAACAGTTATCGTAGTAACTAAATTATATATAGCTACATTTTTTGGTACAAACTTAATAATTCAAACGTCGAGGAGAAACAATAAAATCTGTAAAGGGTGGTTTGTGTATCTCTCAAGTTTATGAAGTTTGTATTTTTTTCTTTAAAGTAATTGAAAGCCTGAATTAGTTCTATGAAATTAATTATTAATTACGAATCAGGCTGTGGAAAAACATGACCAAAAAAAAAAAACAAAACAAAAACAAAAAAAAAACGCCCAGATTTATATTGATTCAAATACGGGTTTCTATGCAATGTACGGAAACAACATTGGTTTTCCTATTATATTCTGGTAATGGGAGAAATAAATTATATGAAAGGCATCGTAAATGGCCTAGACAGGGGAGGTAACTCCAAGAATATCACACATTTCACTATCATTCTATATAAAAATTATCTCAAGTTACCAGAGCCGCAGAAAAGAAATATCTTTCATTTCTTGTTAAGTATCTATCAAACGTCAAATCTGCATGGTTAGTTGTGCGGGGTTTTTTAATCATGTTTTTCGACTGCCTGATTCTTAAAAAAACTGGCACTTAAATCTAATGTCAAATGAAATGGCACATAAACAAATCCGAACAATCTAAAACGTATTGGTACTGTCTTAATCAGACTTACAGTCTCAGCAAGTTGTGAAGACATGTACATATTTTAATGTCATAGTACAGACCTACATTGTATTTCATATACGTATAACTGTTCAGGAAAAAAAAACAATTTCAAGGCAAAAAAAAATGTCCAAGTTTGGTTGAAGTGGGTTTCAACTTATTCTAATAATGCTGAGAATAATTAAAACATTATTGAGGGGAGTTTATATAGTGTTGAAACTGGTTCAGACAGGATGTAGGAGGTTTCAGTATGATTATATTGGTCCAGTGTGGGTCAGGGCAGACGACAGTGTCAAACATCTGGGGGCGTGTTGGTGATATATCATATGAGATATCTTACGACATACCTTAGGACCCTTTTAGGACTATTCTAAGATATATCTGAGAGTGTAAACCAAAGCTGTCTTAGAAATCTTAGTAAAGATGGTCTTATGATTGTCTTACCCGATGTAAAATACGTGTATATATGCATGTTAAAAGATTATAGAGAATTTATATAAAAGATATGTCAAATAATTGAAATGTCACAAATATAATACATGAAAATACAATCATGCAGTGACAATAATTACGAAATAAAACTGAATTTTAAAAGGAGGGAAAATAAATAGTAAATATCAATATATTGTCAGCTTGTTGCTGGAAAGATTAAACTAGCATATCATAATTTATTTCTCATCATTAGTTTTATTATTATTTCTTCTGTAAGAATATATTCACGTTTCACTTCACTGAACAGATCACAATGTAAACGTTAAAATCGTACATGACAAGCTTGTGATCTCCTCGTCAGTCTTCCATGGTCAATTTGAATCGAAAATAACTACGAGAAAGTCTCTATGTACGAATGATGGTCATCCAAGTAGTCTATGGGATTATCTTTGTCTCTAAAACAATGTTGTGGCCATGCCGCCTCAGCCGAACATAAACAGCAGTCATATTTGTTGAACGTTGGATATTCAAACTCTATCCTGACTTATATGACTATCATAAGATTATCTTATGATACCTATTTTGGAGTCCTGACTTTATGATTGATTTTAGGATATGTCTTTTTGCGATACTTTCGTTGACATGACTAAAGACTAAGATATCTCCTAAGTACAAGGAAGCGTAGCATACCGAAATTCCAGACTCACAAAATCCCTAGGAATATACCAAGAAACAAATTGTACGTGACCGCATGAACTCCATAAGGAGTGAGACCGAGTGCGTCGACAGGGTAAGCTTCTCCTGCTATGCATGCATCACCCGTCGTGCGAAAAACTAATGTCCAATAAACAAAAGTCGTTGCCAGGAATAAGTCAAATCTGATGGGTAAGATGAAACGATGAAATGCTAGATCTAGCAAACTGTAAACAAGTCTGTAGCATGTTGCGATACTGTTATATTATAATGGTCAAGTATCCTAAGACGTGACCCCTGATCAAATCCCGATTCGATTGCTTATACGACCTATGACTATTCTTTACTCTTGTCAATCTTGGGCCGAATGCTTAAAATGTCACACCTATTAATAGCAGTTATAAATATGAATAGAATGCTATACCGTTTCCATACTGTTTAATGGCTTGCAGACACAACATGGCTTCCCCAAAGTTACAAAAAGTTTCTCCCACAATAAAATCAGCATTTCCTTGCACTGCCCATTCTACTTGCTCCTGATCAATAGATAATGATTACATGTAGATATAAATGTATACAGAAATTGATTTTGAAATCTGAGAAAAGAAAAAGATGATTCAATACGTATATCATAATGGATATCTTTTCAATATAATATCCAAAATAATATAGTTAATTAAAATAAGAGAAAAAAACTTGCATGGTGCCTTTATAGCTTAATATAATAAGCTTTTTGATATTTCCCAACGGCTAAAATCCAAATTCATTGCAAAACGCAGTGTACAATTTCCAACGGATAGTCCTGAAAGAGTCCCCTTAACAATTAGACACTTCTTTTATACTGCATGTAGATTAAGTTGCTAACAACTATTTATAGGAAGTTTTTCAGTGAACAGACTTTATTTTTATGATGGAAATATCGGGATTTGTCTTTATAAACGTAACCTCCCAGATATTTTGACAGATGATTTCAATCATACTCGTAATGGACTGCGATCACATAATTTCTTTATAACTACATAAATTCATTATATATATACATGTATACACATGTATATTTTAACAAAATTTTTCTTCATGGAGAAACGTCAATTTTAAAAACACAAATATCAAACACAATATGTCGAAGGCACGACATTCTTCATCAGGTGTAAAAATACAAATGCCCCAAGATACTAGAAAATGCAATTTCTACTATCTTGGGGCATTTGTATTTTTGCACCTGATAAAGAAGGTCGTGTCTTCGATATATTGTGCTTGAATTTACATAAAATCAGATATAACTTTCTGTGTGAAATGATAATGAACATGATGCAAATATATAATATTAGGTTATTGTCTAACAAATATCAACTTTTTTTGTATGCGGCTTAGAAACTTGGGAAGGGCGAGTTTTACCGAGTCCTACAACAGTTTCGTTCCGAATACGTAAAAGTTGATATTTTTCAGACATAGATCTAATATTTTTTTTTTTATACCATAGCTATAAAAAGTATTAATTAGGCCAAAAAAAACCAACTCAGTTTACACAACAATTAATAAAAACTGTTCTTTTGTCTCTAAACGAGCCACTGACTGTTAAGGAAATGAAATGGACAATGTACAAAATATCACTTTGTTACTATATTTAGGAAATATAGATAACAGGAAATGGTTTAGCTGCAGTAAAAATCCCCTTATTTAAATTACTTAAAGTTTTTATATATTGTATTTGTTATAGTCTGACTTTACATTAATGCGTATTTAGAACTAGTTGTAACTAAATGAAGATTACACTAATAATATTAAAGAAAATTTGTTGGATCACATATCTTTCTGGTTCTCGGATCACATTAGACTTTTCTAAATCAAAATTCATATTTGTACGTAGACAAAGTGACTCACGGAACCAGTTCCTTTTCGTATGAAGTACACGTACTACAATAAATAAGTGCTCGACTCCTTTTATGACTAAATAAAATGAATATGTTAAACAATTCTAAATCGCATTTGGATTCAACAATTTTCCTTACTGTAGACATACCTTAAATATTGCTTTTGTTTGCTTGATTAATTCTTCGTTATCAGCTTGGTAGATGGAAGTGTTGCACAAATTTCCCGCCATTAATGTACCAGTTTCGTCTGCAACTTCACGAGCAATACGGAGAGCTTCAAGATTGATCTTTTCCAATTCATCTTCTCGATTAATTAATCGTAACTTTTCCCTGTGACAATAATACTACAAATGTCGGAGATTCTTATAACTGAAGCATGATATGTACATTTTGTTCTGCTAAGGCAGTGCTATTTATAGGATTGAAATAAATATAACTGTTTATCTGTTCATTTATTTAAAATTAATATCTTGGATTTTTTTCTACTGTTTTTGTTAGCTTAGAAATCTTTACTAAATTTCATATTTTGTTTTGTTCACTACACATATGACTTCACTATATAAACGAAAATTTAGTAAAACTCTTTCTAACATATTATAATTTAAAAAAACACATAAAAAGGCTTCTGAAGGATGTTTATTTCTTATCTTTGTCTTTTCTTGCGGAAGGAGGTTAAATTTCATGTTATGTGCTTGAAAACAGATACCAAACAGTGCCGGTCTCCGTTCAGTATCATTGAAGAATTTTTACATCAAATATTTATATCAAAACCATCATGCAAATGTACACAGAAATGAAACATAAAATGAATGAATACTGGCGTTTTTTAAAGGTGCCATTTATTTTTGTCAAAGTTTATATAAAGCACAAAAAAGACTACATTCCGAACTGCCAATCTTCTGCTATTTGCCAATGGTCAGAATCAAATAATGTTCATAAACTAATGTCACGTGACGGACGATCAAACTGTAGTAGTACAATTTGTATTTGTAAGAGATCAAATACAGAACTTACTGTAAATGCTAAAACAACATCACTTCCAGCATGAACAAATTCCTCGTGTAAAGATTTGACTAAATCTGGCCGATCAAGCACCACTTCTGGAACAAAACTGCCAGCCTTTAAATAGCCCCGTCTTTCAAATTCAAATATATACCCTTCAGCGACCACAACTGATTCTCCATCTCTCATACGGTCTAGCAAAGCTGTAAATAACATGGATGATGCATATGGTAGTTTTATTTAAAGTCATGCAAAAACATAGCTTTGTGAATTAATTTATCAATAGAAGTCAGTAAGTTGTGTCATTCGAAATGCATTAGAAGGTCAGTAGTAATAGAACGGGCTCCGCGGCCAGATATACATCCAAGTGTTTAAATGATCAGACGTCGTTTAGGCCAAAATAACGATAAAGTCTACCACATTTATGATTTTATGTCTCTTTGTCTGACAGAGTGGAAACCCCATTTTGTTACTAGTAAAGTCGGAATCCAATTACCCAACTAATAATTATGGCACAGAGGTCCGATGCATTTCAGGCGATTTTATTGATTAGACGTCAATTTTCAAAACATTCATTAATTAAACCAAAGAACGAAAACTGGTGATTTTCTAATCAGTCGTGGTCACTACGTATATTTTGAAGACAATGGATACATTTTTAATTGATAGCAGTTTTGTGACTTATAAAAAGAACGTAACTTTCTGACATTTCTTTATCCTATGACCATTCCTGGGCTGAAAGAAAGCAAGACATTTAACAAAAATCGAATTTCAGATATGACATTACTTTTTATGCAAGGTGGAAAACAGGAAATCTCAGATAGTATCATAAAAATGGTCGGGTGTTTAAAAATGATTACTCAGTGAATATAATTCAGCTTTGATTGGTTAAAAATTTAGCGCATAAAATGATTTTAAATTTAGTGTAAAAATTTTGAAAGGGTTACTTTGCTAACCCCCGACTTTTGAAACCTCAAAAAAAAAGAAAGACAAAAACTCCCAAAATTTTTATTGCAATAATCAATTCTTCACAAAACAAAAGTTGTCAGTGAAACTAAATGTTTGATCTCAATTTGACATAGTTTTGTCGATACACTGTCAAAGTGAAGTGCCATTGGTAAACCAGTAGAATTGTATTTCATTTCATTTGTCGTTGAGTACATAATACAATACAACTTCCAAATGTACCGTGCGAATCAGAGAAGTTTGGTATTATCCCATGTAAAGAAACTTGCATATACATGTTATGTTATACACCAAACATCAAGTAACAAAGAAAAACCTGTGACCAAACCCAGTTAACTCAAAGTACTGAAGTTACTGATTACTTTTTCTTGTTATGTTGACAAAAAGCACTGTTTGGCTGTTCAAAATGTCTTCTTTTTTCATCAATGTCGGTGTTTGCTTCGATGTTGTTCTTTTATGGCATAATGTGTCTGCATGCATGGCTAAATGATCCTACGTCATAAAATACCTGAGATATAGGGGAAAATGCTCAAGCATAAAAAATCACTAGTGATTA
>JAOXYJ010199693.1:0-10419 GCA_028566555.1 Lithophaga nigra
ATCAAAGAAATCAGATTCTATGAAATTTCTGGAATTTTAAAACTGTTTATTCTTTAAAAAATACCCTTTGACCTAAAAATTGAAAGATTTCTTTCCGGTCAGACAATTTATCTCTATAGTGACTCTTCTAAGTTCGGGCAGAAATGTCAACGTTTTCATCTTTGATCTCTGACTTGTTTTTGTCATAATTTTGTGCAGATTGTCTTTGTCATGCTTATTTTAACTTTTGTGCACGCTGTTCATTTGGAATCAGATACTTGAAATTTTTCAGGAACTTTTGGAAATATTATAATCTGTGGAAAATTAGCTATAGAAACAGGTAATGCGTTATTTTGGGTGTTTAATATATAAGATATAAATGCAAACAGATTGTTACTCAGTTCATCTGTTGGGGATTTTGTCGTTCTAGCTCGTATCTTTGATATTTGACTCCAATACTTGATCAGCCTGTATGAAATTGTTTCTACGACATCGTAGCACTTTAGTGGCATCCGATGCACAAACAGTGATGTTTAGGTTCCCATGTTTGCAATAAATAAGTGAGACACGAGAACTTAGTAAAGGTCACCAAGCAAAAATTTGATTGGTCAAAAATTTGGGTGGTTTGACATACCACTATAGAGCAGAAAATGACGTTCTTGAAAGTAAAAAAACGAAGTAGTGCTTAACTCTGCTGGAAATTTATAGATATCCGTGTTATTTTTAAATTGAAAACTGCAGAGTGCACAGCACAGAATGTATAAACAAGTCTTTCAACGGTAAAAATTCTCAGTAAATGTTGTACAATTTATGTAACCTTCGTTTAACATTCATAGTATCGACTTCTGTCTGGAATTATACAAGCCATGAAGTATCTGATTGGACAAATGGGAACTGTTCAGTGAAATGTAAGAGCTAAGTGGCGTGTAGATTTTTACTTAGTTGATGTTCTGAGGTTTGATTTATATGTTTGTAGCTTTGATATTTGACTTAGACAACTTAATAAGCCTTGATCAATTTGTTTCTACAGCACTGCAACAGTTTTCTGGCATCACTGCACCAATAGAATTGTTTAGGTTCCCATTTTGATATTAACTTGCTCTGTGCCGCCCAATAACATCTACTTTCATTTATCATAAAGAGATTTAATGTCAGTTAGCATGAAGCAGTATCTATTTTGTGTAGCATGTGATCCTAACATTCAATTTACCACAAGACTCAGAAAAGAAAGCCGCATTCTAAATTATTAATTGTCTTTATATCATACCGAATTTGAAGCTAGTCAAAATAACGTTTTGTAAAAATTGAAATAAATCCCTAGAGGCACATTGAAATATGCCATAACTAGTTTTGCCAGAATCATTATATTCGTGGAAGCCATGGCATTAATTCTAAAAAATATAATTACTTTCTCGTCTTCCAGTGCAACACGTTGACTCCGCATTTCTCGAAAAGAAGAAAATAATGAGCAATTTAAATCACAAACTGGAATCATTTAAATGTAAATACAATAGTCTCCAGCACTTAATAATCGTTTAACGCTGTTAGATTGTACCGTGATGTCTGTAGATGCATTATTGTAACAATAAGTTTGCACGTTAGCGATTCTTCTACTTGGAAATTAGGACATATTATTGTTTAAACGCCTACAAAGTTCCAATAATTTAATACATCTCCCGAATATATTCTGTCCGTGATAGTTACGCAACAACCAAAACGATCGCATAAGACTTACACTGTATGTGTTTTACTATTTTCATGATGGACGCGGAGTCTCATAAAAAATGAAAGGAAATTAGTATAAAGTAGTTATTTGTATGTATCTTCATAATCAACTTTAAAACCATCAACAGAAAAGAATTACAATGCTTGACCAACGTTCCAAGTCTTCCACAAAGCAAAATATTACATGCTTCAACAATTTACAGGGTAAAAGCATCAATCTGTCAAAATCCTGAATATAAGAACCATGACAAAAACAGTGAAAGTCAACTGTCTAATCAAATCAAAATCAATCTCAATTTTATTCAAAAACGCGAATAAGACAACAAAGAAATAATTAATGGAAAACTAGAATGTAACGGGAATGGACGCACACAATAAGTAAGGATTAATCCGTTTAATGGGATCCAAACCCCCTCTTCCTCCCTCATATCTGGATTCGCAAAACAAAAAAGTAAACACTTAGCTTCTACAATTTCGAAAAGACTACGTACTATTACAAAAAGGGAAGGAAAACAACATATAAAAGGAAATAAAATGACTAGGTCCTTGGATACTCCAGATTACTATCAGCGCAAACACGGAAGAGTAAGTCTGCTGGTAGCACGATTCCTAGTTCCAGACCAATGGAAACACCCTTCCGGTAACGACTTTGATTTTATGGCAAAATATACTGGAAAATAATAGTAGATTATCAACCAGTGTTCTAAAATTAGTGATAAGTAAATGAGAGAACCAATCAGTGTTCTAAAATTAGTGATCAGTAAAATGAGAGTAGCAACCAGTGTTCTAAAATTCGTGAAGACAATTCTGAGTTAGTAAGGAAACATGGAATCGCTAAATAGATGTGAGATCAGGTGGATCGGCAGGGTTGACATATGTTGAGGTGCTAGCATCACCCGAGACAGTGTCGGGAAACATGAACTCCTTAAATATATGTGATAACAATCTATGATACCAAATTTAGTGCATAAGATGCGCATTTCGTACAAACAATGTCTCGTCAGTTGTGCTCGAAGCCTAAATAGATGGAAAACCAAAACAACACCCAAAAGGTTGTAGAGCAGAAATAAATGCCAAAACGACCAAAAAGTTAAAGCCAAAAAACCAGCTAAGGACAGATCTATGCCTCAGAGAGATACTCCATAGTTTTCTACAATTTTAAACATTTTAATATGGTAAATTCAAAAGTACTTAAAAGCATTACGTGTTATGTATACTATGTTAAGAAATTATGTGAAATCGTTTCCAAACTTGCATTCAGTGTCTATTTATTCATTCAAATTTATTTATTAAACCCAAACAGTTGGCGTACACTGACATCGCAATCTATAAGATTAAACAATAATTAGACTACCAAAAAACCTTAAATAATGATTATATACTGTATGCATGGTACGAAGCGTCTCAGCCTGAAACTGAACCAGGTATGAAAAGACGGAATCTGAATTTAACCCAGGTACGAAATGTCACAACTTGGGTACGAATTGACCAGGTTAGGGGACGACCATTTGATTTTGGGGTGGTGTGGGATGGGGGGCTTGGAAGATTTTGTAAATATTCTGACCCTGATTTTCATGAAAATAAATAATTTGATCCTCACACTGAAGAAAAAATAACGTATTGGCCTCAATTTCCCTCCATCTACACTCAGATCATGGCTTCGTCGAAAAAAATAATTTAACTGTGAAACAGTTGAAAATAAACAATATGATCCTCAAAAATCTTCCGAGCCAAATCCCCCTCCACCCCGAAAATCAAGTGGTTGTCCCCTCACGAAACAACTGGCATTCTGCAGAATCCCATTCAATATGTGTATCAGTTAGTCCTGTGGCTCTAGCTACCTATATTACTGCAGTCTTCAACCCTGTTTCATTGGCTTGTCAATTCTGTAAATTAGATGGGTATTTGAAGGGAAATTTCTGTCTCCCACTGCAATTTGTAATTTGAATCCAAAAATATTTACCATGGTGTTCATGTACCAATATCATACTGATAAAATGAAGACAAACTTTTTTTCAGTTTCATATTGACATTTTCAGTTCCGAAATGATGCATGTATACATAAACCGTCTTCGGCATTGAAACAGTTTCGTATTTCCTGCCGTGTTTCCCAAATAAATTATAACAAACAAAAAAAAATTCGTACACCTTGTTCCCCAAACCAAATAATTGCCTAATTCGGCAAAATTCGATATTTTATACCTTAAACGCAATAATTGAAACGTTACAGTTGTTTACAAATCATCGACGAACATTAATAACATATATACGCAAGTGGCAGATACGTGAAATATGTAGAAACGTCCGTTTTAGGTACCGGTGACGAAAACATCGACTTGTTCTGGCCGGTTTTCTTTCAATAACTTTTTTTGAGTGCTAACATATATTCAATAACAAACTCGTATTGGCAACACTGATAATATAGGTGCCGAAACGCAATGTTATTAAAGCAGGAGATCATATGAATCGCCGGTGAATATTTAGAATGTACTTACTGATTCTTCCTGAAGCGAGATACTCCGCCATTTTGTTCAACTCTTACCAATTTAGATTCTCCTCCAACCCCCTGCAATTACAAAAATAAAATGATAACATAAGATCAAAGCAATTACACATACTATTCTAACACTTCAATTCCTATCAAGGTATATAATGATAATAATACGGCTTAGTTTGTGATAAGTTAGCACAAATATTTTAATATGTCCATGCCGTGACTATTTTGACGACATCATTCTTTTTATATAAGGCTTATAGTTTACTATAATATGTAACGGTAGAGCATGATTTATGGTTATGAACGAATTCAGGTTCTATAACATTGGAAAAGAGCACTCCCGTTAGAGCGCCTAAAGGGTCGTCATGCCATAATGACGATATATCACAAAGGAATCTTTCACTCGGTCAGTTTTCCAGTTCTGTCCGTCGTGGGTTATTTATAATATAGCGCCAGTGTAATAGTACAGCATGATTTATCTCCTCTCAATACAATGTTCTTTGCTATCATTCTACACTGGAACTGTTCCCACCAAAGTCAACGCTCTAATCGATTGACCTGAAGGAGATCTCAACTAATGTATTTAGTGGAAGATGGTTATAAACCTAACACGGTTCCTATAACCAGTAAAAGGAGCACTCGCGTTACAAATAAAAGGCCAGTTAAGGTGTGTAGGTTTATTCAAGTAAATGGAATGTTTTTTTAACAGTATAACCATAAAACATATGGAACGTTCAATTTTACAAAGCATACCAAAAATATGTTCCAGAGCCTTTAAATATACAAAGCATGCATGACAAAACAATTTAATAGTATGTCTACCGATTAACTTTCAATGTTTCAATGGGATTCGGGCTATTTGACCTTATATGAACAAAATGCAAACATAAGGGTTGACAAGTCTAAGTTTTCCATATAATAAAGCGACAATCATGGAATGATTAAACTCTAGGACATTGCAGATCGAAAGACAGTTAGTGTGCAAACAAGAGTATACCTTAGACCATCCGCATTCATTACTAATGTGAAAAAAGGCCGATGAAAAAGTGGAAAAAAAGAAAACCACATCTAAATGTGATATAAATATCCTGATACGAGTAACTAGACAGTATATGAAAATTTACCCTTGCAACAAAAAATAATATCGAAATAAATACATAAATAATTCAGACAAATTTTAAGGTGTGACAAATAAAAGGTATTTTAGTTGAATGTAAATGGAATTTCAAATTGCAGTGCGTTTGATTTGTTCGTTAGCACGCACTATTATTTGCTATTTTCAGCTTCATTTAAATTCCTAGTTAGGTTTAAACATTATGAACTAATCTGATGAGGATATTTCTTCGGTGCTGGTGAGCAACATCGAGGATTTTGACTGTCATTCTAGTAATTAGAAAAACCTTTTTTACTGAATTTTCGTCTGTTTCAAAAATCCGCGATTACACTGAAAAAACTGTTAAAAATCAAAATTAAATTCTTGTTGGCAATAAAAATAACTGTCCTCTCTCATTAAGTAATGAAATTAACGATGATAACATAGCATACTTCTAGACAGAATTCTCAGTTGAAAACTCAACATGAATCAATATACAATCAGTAATACCTTTTAGCTGACTTTATTGTTGATTATGTTCTTTAATCTATAATCGATCGGAGTATTTAAGGATACTGTCGGAGGTTTGTAGACTAACTGAAGACCGATTTATGTACCACAGGTTTCAAATGGCCCAAACAGAATGGTCCATCAACAATCAATTAATCCATAATTTGATTTAGAGGGTATCCATAAACTTGACATTGCCAGAAATATGATTCATATTTTCCACGTTGATTTTATGATTTAAGAAATTAATTTGTAACGGCCTGATCCATGTGTTTTGAAACTCTGAAGAAACTGGACAATATCATGAGATATTTGTATCGTAGAATAATAATAAATAAAAAAAAAAACAACGAAAACGTTACATTCCGAAATCATATGACATCGATATATTATTAAATTTTAGCATTCAAGCTAAATATTATAAACAAATTTCATGACTTTACAAGCTAAAATTTAAACGTGTTAACTTATGGTAGCTCTCCACACTACAGCTTTTTTATGGAGAAAGCTCACAACTGACCAAAAACGAGAAATAAAATAATGTCAGTATTTGTCCTATCAGTAATAACCAGACAATTGTGATCATTTTACTCTCCTATTTCAGTGATTGTCAAACAAATCAGTAACTTATAGTTAAGAAGGCATACTTTTTTATCTATAATGGCAGTCTGACAAAAATTCAAAACAAGGAAATTTTCACACGATGACTTTGACAATTTTTCTTGTAGTTCTACTTAACGTAATACAAAAACTGTTGTCTTGACGTCTCTAGGTACGTACATGTACGAAAGGCTGACAACAATTTGAAAATTCTTGGCAACTTTGTGACAATAGATTTGTCACTGGTGTATGTTTAAGGAAACAAATTTAAATAAAAAAGTAAATATATATGTGTATTTTCCTGTTTCCTGTACGCCATTATAATTCTTGTCCTTCACCTGATTTATATACGTAACTGTTAATCTTGCCATATCCAGATTTGATATACATGTACTCTGTACATTTCTAGGTATTATGGGAAGTACCAGTATAGTAATACTGGCATTTCATTCAAGGAATGTTATTCTTATTTAGTTTAACATGTTTGCAGTATAATATAAATCTTCATTTAGAAACATTTAACTATTACATTGAACAATGTGTTTTCCGAATTCTTTTGGTAAAATGTATGAAGATTGTCCTACAACGGATAAATTTGAAGTTACTTTTTTTAATACCATGGTCCTTAATTAAAAGTCAGTAACGTAAATGATAATCTCGGACTCTCTAACTCGTGTTTGACAAATGCTTTTGTTTTATTAATGAATAATAAACGAATCCTGGTACGCATGATTGCTTTCAATCCTGAAAATTAGATGAAAAATTGATAAAACATTCAAACATTTGCTATATCAGGTTGCATTGTCGGAAGCTGGGGAGTGTCGAATAGAATATGACACAAAAGTTTTCAGTATGTGTTAAATAATAAATAAAAAAATGCAAAAGTAACATTCTTAAATTTTGATCTGCAGACCGCGGTTTCTGTTTTTAAACTTCATCAGTTAAAAAAGAGGAAATGAAATATAAGCTGAAAATGTACACCAACGTTAACGTTGAAAGGAAAAACATACATGCACTTTAATACAAATGGAAAGGACACTTCAGATTCCTAGAAAATTCACTGAACTGCAGACTTCAGCTTAGCTTGCGAAATGTATCTGTTATCCTGGAATGATGAAATATATCTGTTATCCTGGAATGATGTATTACAAGAGTTCGAAGAAATATTTTAACGGTATGCATGCTGCTACTGTTTTAAAAACTTAACTGCATTATTATGTTTTATACAGGTCTTTGTGGGAGATAAAAAAGGTTATCCAGTAGTATGTAGGCATATTATCTGATCTTCTGAAGGGAGTGAAATGGTATTTAAATAATATTACCATTAAATAATGAAGTCAAGTGGAAGGTCGAAAAACATAAAGCATACATGTAGTAAAATATTTATTTATACTGAGGCCTTTTATATTGCATTACAAGACATTATAGGTCATGTCTACAGATTAAATAAGTGAAGGGATCAGCTATTTCAACTGATATGACCCAAATATATGGACTTTAAACAGAGGATTGACAGCGACAAAATTCTACATATAACTTAGGGGAAGGGATAATAGAATAGTCTTAAATTGTCGCTTCATATCAAAGCTGTACAGAGATGATAAGAAAAACTTTAGTTTAACCTCAGGATGTATCGCTTTCATAAGCCATCTCAAAAAACGTCTACATAGTAAGCTTTACAGGAAGACTATATTACATATAGGATTCTCCTTACTTACATCGGGGCCTGGGTCGCTGACTCATAACCACACGCCTAACACCGCTGTCGCGGGTTCGAGCCTCGCTCGCCCCGCTTCATGTGTTAAGATCACCAGACACCTACCCAAGGCCGGGGGTTTCACCGGATTAGCTGGTTAGCTGTCCAGGCTTTCCTCCCCCATTAAGTCTGGTAGTCACGCGATAGCTGAAAAATTGCTGAAAGTGACGATAAACCCCCAACAACCAACCAACCTTACTTACATCTAATATGCAAAACACATCAAACAGTTTCAAATTTGAAATTGAAAACTTTTATATTAGTCAGTTTTTGCTTTCGACGCAGACGTTTTCGCCATTTTCAGGTGTTACCTTAGCCATTATTTTAGTTGCATATGTAGAACAAAATGAAACAATTAGAAACAAGACTTTCCTCCAGTTGCCATGTCGGTTGACAAAACAACACAAAATGCGGATACTTTGTATAGGATCTTCGACACATTACTCATGCAAAGTTTCGCTAAATTGGTCAAGTAGTTTCAGAGAAGAAATCTTTTTGCAAATAAGCCAATCAGAAAAAAGAATTGTCTCTGGGGGCCATGTTGGTTGACCAATTGCAACACAATAAAGGAAATTTATAGGGAACCTTCAATACATTATTCATGCAAAGATTTGTTGGATTTGATCAATAAGATGTAATTTCTCATAAGGTATCATATAAAACGCTATACCGCCATAGTCGCCAATGCTAGCAGCCTGATCAATAGGAATTCCTGTAGAGGACTACCAAGTTATCATTCCTATAAAGTTTCAAAACATTGGTCCTTGTAGTTTCAGAGAAAAGTTTTGAAAATCAGCACATCAAAAACAAGAATTGCCTCTGGAGACATGTCAATTGACCAATCAGCACGAAAGGTGGATATTTTATAGAGGATGATCAATAGATTATTCCTGAAAACTTTCGTCTCCATTTGAGAGTAGTTTCAGAGGAGAAGATTAAGATGTAAAAGATTAACGGACGACAGACGTTTTGGCAAAAGCTCACATGGCTTTAAACCAGGTGAGCTGAAAACAGTAGATGCCAATCAAAGATCAAAACCCATGAATACATGAATGAAATGGAAAATCCGAGATGAAACGATGAGAAATCGGGTGGATTCCCAAAGAAGTGCGACAAGGTGCATGGATAAGGTCAGCATCTCCTGCTATTTGAAGCATCACCCGTCGTGCGATTTCAAGTCCAGTAATAGTAAAATCCGGGGATTGTCAAATTCTGCAATGTAGGACTCAATTATTCGACCAACAACGAAAAGATATCATCATTTGGCTGGAACATAGACATTCTGAAATGTTCCACCAACTCATGATGACAGCCGTAGAAGTTAGGAAGCAGAACTTAATTTAGTACTCTGAACGATAGTTGGCGATGTTCAAAAATACGGAAGATTCATTGATAGAAAAGATCAAACAAACCTTGCGTAATTTAAAAATTACAGAGGAGAAGATTTGGACAGGAAAACTGTCTCACCATGATGCACTAACCCTACGCCTTGGAGTCTATGCTTCATTCAATTCTACATATTTTTTATTCTAGGAGAGAGAGAGAGAGAGAGAGAGAGAGAGTGAGAGAGATTACAAATTAAGATGGTATTCATACATGTGTTCATATTCTAGTCCAATGATGATTTATGACAGTCTTATTTTGGCTTAATACAAAAGCTTAATTCAAGACTGCTAGATGTTCTAGATGTCATAAAGTCTATAGATGAATACAGCAACTATGATAATTTATAAATATAATACTCCATTTTTCAATAGTTCACATCTATTCAAACAATAAATATTTTGATAACTATATTCTGCTATTTGCTGTACTTGACCTTGTTGTTTTGCTTTGTTTGTTACCTTTGCTAGACTAATGATAAAGTCGGAGTAGCATATTGCGCAATATTAGTAGACACTGGAATGTGAGGTTTATTTAATTAGAAATTCGATGTTTATGGTTTGAATACGTAGAAAATTTTCGTTTTGATCTCTAAACATTTCGAAGATAACATGAATTTGTCTGTGGATTCCTCAATATTGCAACACCCCATGCAGGAATTTTACTGAAACCATCAAATTTACAATGTTCGCTCCGCACATTAATTGTATCAATAATTACAAATCGATGACATCAATGGCATTTCCTGTGGTAATTAAATAATAAATATTTTGTTTCCGCAATAAACACATTAGATATGTATACACTCCGACAAAAGTTAAGCGCCACCTTATTTATTTTGTAAATATCTTTTTTTAAAATTTATATTTATAACAT
>JAOXYJ010199911.1:0-10418 GCA_028566555.1 Lithophaga nigra
TAATCTATATAAAAATTATTTTGATATTATTAACGTGTAATTACTGTGTTATTAATTTATTAATGCAGATAAACACTGAATTGTATCATTAAAAAAATACGTTACTATTAGAATCCTGTTTGAATTTGAACCTATCGTGCATGTATTAGTTTAATTTACAAGATTCTATCAGTGTGTATTGTTTTTAAGGTTACTCACTATAGATTCTCCCTTTCTTGGCCGAGAATATTACCGGATGGTACAACTAAAAATATAAACAGGCTTGGTATCAAATACTACAACAATCTAATCGATGGTCTGAAAGATGCTGGAATTGAGCCAATGGTTACTTTGTATCACTGGGATCTGCCACAAGCTCTGCAGGATGCATATGGTGGTTGGTTAAATGAGACAGTATCGGACTTATATGCAGAATATGCTAGAGTTTGTTTCCGGGAATTTGGTGATAGAGTAAGTGTTTCCAACAGTTATATTAAGATGAGCATGACCGTGGAACTTCTACTTCATATGTACATCAAAATATCAGGCTTGACATTTATGCGAAGGAAAAAATATTTTTCTGACAGATATTCGCGATAAGTTTTAATAAATTATTATAATGCAATTATATAAAATTTTATGAACCTATATAGAATTCATTTAAAAGTAATTATGAAACCTGTATAGAACTGGTTCAAAATTTTAATTCCACCATTATAATTTAAAGCGACAACAGTATAAAAGGTAGAAAGGCAAAACAATTCAGGAATTGCAAATATCACTTCATGATGTGTATCTTGCTTTGTAATACCTACATCTTCAACAGTAAATATGATTGCTTTAAACATAAACAAGTGACAGGTTTTAATCCATTTTTCACAGAAATAATTGACAGTAGGAAATACCCTATAATCATTCATTGAAAAAACATTCCTCACTCCTCTCACAGGAGGCAATTTCGACGTAAATATGGCCGACAGAGGTGATAAAATTCGGTTACAGGAGAATATACTAAAAAGTAAAAATCATTTGTTTCATTCGCCAATTTTTTCTGTAATTTTTAATATTTCCTGTAAAATTTTTCAATTAGCAGTGCTAGAAACTAAAAAACATTGATATTTAAGCCTGACTATATAACAAAAAGACACTTTGCACTGATTGACAACAAAAACAAAAGTCAGGATCAGCGATTTTTAACTCAATAAAACACTGACATTTCCACCCAGACTTTGAGCAGAGTCAGAGAAGGCATAAATTTTATGTTGAAAGTCATTGTCCAATTTTGGTTAAAGATGTGTTTTTTAGTTAAAAACCAAAATTCGATCTCTATGGTGACAATATTTCAGTGAATCCATTAACAGATTTAAAAGATGTGAGTCTTGTAATATCCATCTCAATAGAAATAAAAAGAAATGGTTCGTTTTCCATATTTCTCCATATTATGATTAAAATTACTTAGAAATGCAGTAATTTTAATAGTATACTACTGCTCGTCCATATGTGAATTAAAAGTACCACTGCTCGTCCATATGTAAATTAAGAAATAATTTATGAAAGTCATAGATTTGTTGGAAATTTTTAAATGGGCGGGGCCGTTAAGTTCGAATTTTATCCCAAAGACAGCGAATAATGGATGAATAGTGGTGATAAATATGTACCCATTGGTCTATCAAAATACTCTAAAATTGTAATGTCTATATCTAAGTAATATTAAATAATATTGCCTTCCATTTGCACACATCTATTTGATATTTGTACACATGTTCATGCATTACACGTTGTTTATATGTTTCTAGTTGTACTATCGTGCCCTGTGTGTGTGGGCCTATAGTTTAATAAAAAGTTTCAAAGTTTCAGGAATTATTTCGATTCTAATGTGAAAATGGACAAAATTAACTCACTGATGAGTCGCTGCAAATATTACCGGCAGTTGCCGGTGCAAAGCAAATTTAATTAGATTTAGAGTTAATTAGGGACGCCACCGACTAATTACGGTTTTTTATGGTAAGCAAACATTATAATTAAGTTCATAAATTAGTTTCCGTAATATAAGTTTCTTATTTCACCTGTGATATAAAGAGAAAAATCTAAATACGCTGGTGCAAGGTATACATATATCGAGAATTTTACCACGGGTTTGTTTACATAGCGAATGAAGAACGTCATATTAGAATCATTGGATAAAGAATATCTAAACATATTTTAAACGGATTATGATGGAAGGGATAAGGTATCATTGAATAAAAACTAGTACACTAGTACTATTTGTGAAGTACAGTACTATATTTACGCCCTTGTTAATTGAGAGATACCTAATTCCCTCAAAGGCCCTAAATGTATACAGTAACAATATATTTGCATCGAGCATTTTTATTTAAAAATGATAAAGTCAACAGGAATTATACATCGAAATTATTCAGTGTAACAAAACGGACATATACATATATATTTTTTCTGTTTAGGTTAAGTTTTGGATCACAATCAATGAACCTCGGGTGGTCGCCACACAAGGCTATGGAGACGGTCATATGGCACCAGGAATTGTTGGACCTGGAACTACAGTTTATGTTGCAGCTCACAACCTTATCAAAGGCCATGCAAAAGCATATCACATTTATGATAAAGAATTCAGGCAGAGCCAGAAAGGTTTGTAATGAATGCGGAACAGTTTTTATTTGTACGCTGCTTTAAGCAAACAGAAAATAAATATTTCTTTAATTTAGATATAAATAAAAAAAAAAAATACACTGCATAAAACTGATATCACGGTGATTGATACTCTTTATGTGTAAAAAGTGATATTTATGTTCGCTGATTTGACTAGCGTTAAATATTTACCACAACTACCATTCGCCGGGCACAAAGAAAGTGAGAATGATTGCAATTTGTCTGGCATTTTTTCAGGGAAGATTGGAATTACTCTAAACTTTGATTGGCATGAACCACAGGATAAACATAATCCAGATGATCTAAAGGCCTCCGAAATCGGTAACCAGTTTTGGTTAGGACAGTATGCTAACCCAATTTATGTAAATGGAGACTATCCAGAAATAATGAAATCCAAAATTGCCAACAAGAGTATCCGCCAGAATTTCAGTACAAGCCGTCTGCCATCATTTACTGCATCCGAGAAGAATTCCATTAAAGGTAATGCTGAGATGGAAAGACATTATACATTTCTCTTAATCAAACATTTGAGAAGTATTCATAGGGGTCAAGAGAATGTAGGATTGGTATCGGACAAGTAGTAAAGAAGTAGCCGCCACAAACACAGTATAAGACATAGATGTGTCATAGGTTTTAAAGCCATTTAAAAAGCGAAAATATAGCAGACTACATACACGATACACACAAATCTCTTTACTGAATAAAATTTTTGTTGCGCATAACAATAAGGTTATGCTTTCAATTTTTACTGAAAATTATGATACTTTTTTTACTGTGCAATGTTATTTATTTCTCTGTGGATTTCAATAGTTCTTAGAGTTAGGTGTCCAATGATGTCATTTTCTTCATTACCATTAACTCATCTCAAACATAAAAAAAAATCAATTAAAAGAAAATTAATGGTTTTAGTTTACCTTTCTAGATGCTTTGGTAATTCATATATTTGATAATACTAGTGCAGTTTTTGTGCAATATGATAAAAATAGTTACCGAGCGATGTTTGATTTTAGCGTATTTCATCAATGATGCAAAAACAGTAGGTGACACACATGAATATTTTCTTATTAGATAGTAAGCAGTCAGTTTCGCCTACAAATTAATAAATTTCGATATGTACATTTTACTTCATAGCTATCTCTGTCGTTAAGAGTATATTGAACATGTAAAATTAAGATTTATCTTTTTAATACTAAGATCTTTGGCCGAATATTTAATGTCTTACATTGCAACTGATTCCTCATAATATATTTTAGGTACATCCGACTTCTTTGGGTTGAATTTCTATACATCTAACGTCGTCACACTAAAACAATCTCCGAATTATACAGTGGATTACAACATAGATCCAGATATTACTTCAACAAAAGATCCATCATGGCTTGGGTGAGTGTGAATTTTAGTTGTTCTCAACAAAAACAATGCCTTTTATATTAACAAGCGTTGATAACAATCTGTTTTAGAAGTAGTTACTGACAGAAAATATTCACTAGAAGCTTGTGCTAAGTATTAGTTCGTCATTTCTAACAAAGTGATCGTTCTGAATATAGTGGTAAAAGGTGGCTTTATTTGGTCATTGTAGATCTGGATCAGCATGGCTAAAAGTTACACCCTGGGGGATAAGAAAAGCTTTGAACTGGATCAGAAATCATTACGGAAATGTGGCTATTTACATAACGGAAAATGGTGTTTCAGACAGAAATGGGAGTCTCCAAGATGACCATAGAATTTTCTATTATAAACATTATATAAATAACGTACTGAAAGGTAAGCTGTAAGAAAATTGAAATATTTCGTATTATAAATATTCAAAATGTATCTAATCAGTAAAATAATGCTTTTTAATTTTAATAGTGGTAAATCTAAAAATCATCGTAATGAGTATTTCATAAGGCATATGTAGTAGATTTAAATCAAGTGAATGAAACAATATTGGAAATTATTGTATTTGTATACCTGAATATATTGAGAAACCGGGAAAAATATAGTGTTTTCATCTTATAACTGACGAACACAAACAAGGTAGCAAATATTGGCTCGTTTCGAGAAAAAATTGAATTATATGAATAATTTATAGAATAAATAGCATAACATGTGCTTCTACTGTATGTATATTTACAATGTCGATTTTTTTTCGGTAAAAAAGTGAATTAGTTATCAAAGTAGTTGAAATTGAATTGAAAGTTCTAAGACAATTCACATCTTTGAAAGAAAAGTAGATAGATTTTTAATGTATTACCCAACAGATTGATTGCTAGTTTCTTAATGTCATGTTAGCTATATTTCAACTATATCAGTGACTATATTATATAAAATACCGATCAAACCTCATGAATATAATGTAATATAAAGGGGGTCTAAATTCAGTCAAACATAAAAGTTACAGTGACCCATATATGTCAAGCTAACTTACATAGATCGAAGCTAAATATAAGTTTCCAGAATTGAACGGTTTTATACCATTTTGGTATAGAGAAGAGTACAAGACAATGAGTTATTTGTTCAGTATGTTATATTTCTCGGTGTTTACTATTTAACACTCAAATAGTAGGTAAACGCTCATAGTAGGAAAAAAGTAAAGAACACTGCTATTACTATAACCCAAATTAGGCAAGGATAGCAAAATATAGACTGAAAGTAAATAAAGATTCAAATGGCTCAAATCAGGATAATTAAAATGCATGAAAATTGCCCTTATAGGTACATACCTACGTAACTGTATAGATCTTATGCAACGGAAAACATGTCTCGATTCCTAACTGCAAAACGAAAAAATGCTGACCCAAATATTAGGGTGAATACAAACGCAGTGATCGCGACAGATATCCTACGTGGTTCGCACATAAAAATAATAATAAAGAAATATTAGTGTTTTCACATAAAATGATCGCATCATAATTCAGGTAATTGATTTGTAAAGGTATAGTGTGCAATCGTTTCCTCTTGTTCACAATACTTTCCCTTATCGGGCAGTTACCAGGATTTCTTTAATCTTGACTTTTTATTAATTAAATATTTGGATGCATTCATTAGTACAGACCGTATGGTGGAAAGGTACGTTTAAATTGAACAGAGCAAATCTGAAAATAGTCTTCTACAGCTTTCAAATGGAATTGCTTTTTGGTTGGCTTGTTGGGATTTACCATCACTTATAGCGATCATTTAGTTAAACCGTGAACATAAGACTTTCTGAGAGGGGAAAAGGCTGGAGAGCTAATCAGCTGTCCAGATGACCCCACCCCGACTTTTAGCAGGTGTCTGGATAACTTTACATGAACCGAGGCGAACAGGATTGAACCGGCGACATCGGTATTAGGTTTTTGGTTATGAGTCAGAGACCTCTCCAGTTCTCTTATATTGTTTTTTGTATTATCGACAGAAAGAACAATAACATTTTGAATTTTGATACTAACATCATCGGGTTGAATATTAGACTGGTGAGGTCACCTACTATTCAACCAGATAAAGTCAGAATTAAAAAAACAAAATGTCATTATACTAAATAAATTAAGACAAAAACGAAACAATGAAAGCCGCGAGCGTTCTCGAAACTCTTTTACTGTGTTGAGGGCATTAGATTTGTAAAAAGTTTATCAAATGAAAAAGGAAATGCCAACATACTTAGTTCATCGAGAATAAGTATAACTCATTAGCGCAAGTGTTACATTTATGTATCATTATATGTATTTCACTGTTGCAGCTATTCAATTAGACGATGTTAATGTCAAAGGTTATACTGCATGGTCTCTTATGGATAATTTTGAATGGATTAGAGGATATACAGAGAAATTTGGCTTACACTACGTAAACTTTAGTGACCCAGCACGACCACGAATACCAAAAGCATCTGCAAGGTACTACCGTGATTTAATCACAAATAATGGTTTCTTCAAGCCCGTTGAACGACCTCCATTTGAACCAGTGAAGCATCCAAGAGATCCGAACAATCTGCCAATGATTGATGATTTCTATTATGGGACGTTCCCTGATGACTTTGCATGGAGTTCAGCCACAGCTGCGTATCAAGTGGAAGGCGCTTGGAATGAAGACGGTAATCAAATTTTCTGTTTTCCTTCTTGATTACAGGTGTGAAAATATATTGATCGAATACAACTGAATTCGATGCAGTAAAGGATAATTCTTACATAAAATGGAATTTTTAAGAATTTTTGCTAGTTAAAGATTATTTCCAGAACATGCTCTATGTCATACCAAAACTTTGTTTGGGAGTAAATTATCGTCTCCTTCTCTTCTTCTCGCACACGAATTCTGCTTTGCCTTAGACAGATAATAACATTTGGACTCAAAATCAAAATATTTCAATCTCTTGTTTGAAGCCCCTGACCGCTAAAACATGTCTCTTTTAAACAACACATCCTTTTATTGAAATACTAAAAGTGGAAATCTAATACTGATTTTATGAAACAATACAGCCTTTTAAGCGGTTTCCCACATATGAAGTATACAGATGCAATATTTTGGAACAAAACTTATTAAGTATTGGGATGGAAGGAGCGCATGAAAAAGTTACATTTGTAATTTGTATCACACCTATTTTTAGGCAAAGGACCAAGTATTTGGGATACCCACTCACACAATGGTATGATAGATAATAATGCTACAGGAGATATTGCTTGTGACAGCTACCACAAATACCACGAAGATATAAACATAATGTCAGATATGAAGGTCAGTGTTAGATTTAATTATAATTTAAAGCCAGTTTGAAAACTTCTGATGAAAAAAATTATTCTTGCTTTGGCTAATTCTTGCTTACAATGAGAATTGCAACGTCAAACAACATTTCCATTCTGTAGGTAGTGGCTGCCTTTGTTGTTGAAATTAAAACATTTGACAACAATATAACAATTTGAAACGCATTAATCAGCAATAAACATAAAACTTCCGTTGAATCAACTAAAGATATGCGTTGCATTATATAGTTGGATAAATCAGCCTTCCTGTTACAGATGCTTTAGCAGTATTTATAGAAGCTCGTGAATTGGTTATTTTGATTTGAAAACCATATTAAGCCATGAATTTTCGCGTAACAAGAGGAGAATTTAAAAGTTAGGTTAGAACCCCCGACCTTTGTCAGGCAAACGGGCATTCCTTGTCGATTAAGATTAGTTACAGTTGAACACACCTCGAAAAGAGTAAAACCCTAAGTCACAGTCTCAATGTTGACATGCCGATTATTTATAGTAGATAAGACTAACTACCTAGACCATTCAACCGCCAAGGCCCCTCCACAAAACTGACCATATTGAATTAAAATATATAATCCATTGACGTAAAATAGATATGCAGGTGAATGTTTTGATATGATTTATAGATACATGTTGTTCGAAATTTACATTTGATACATTTTGTAATTTTGTTAAAAGTAAGGTTTCAACTCTCTAACGCAAAGTTGATCTTATCCAGAATGTGGCTATTCTCTTTAGATCAGTTTTGATTTTTGTGCTCCCAATGTTAATATATATTTTGGCTTTCCACACTTTAGGCCATGAGCGTACTTGATGAAGTTAATTCAAGAAAAGCGCTCCGTACGCAGTTAAATTGGTATCTGTGACTTTGAATTAGCAAGTTAAGTTGGTTAAATCTTAAGGAACATATCAATATTTAAATTTCAAATTTAAATTTTTATTTCTTTAGCCAGATGGACAGTCTGTAGCGGTATTTGGAATCATGTAATACTACATGTATAACATGTATATACCCCTTTTAATCTTCGTATATTATGTACTAAACACCAATCATTGAGTCAGTCATTTCTTATGCTAATTTTCCTACTATTAATATTTTCACCAAATTTTTCAATTTGTAGAACATTTCAGACATCTGTTTCAAATGAATACGGATACAAAAAAATAAATTAGAAAAATGACAAAGACAATTTGTATTGATTAAGATAAACACGTCTTAAAATATATATGGCGGGAAACTCGATAAAAGTATAAGAAAACGTTGGCGTTGACTCACAGATAATCAATTTTTATGCCTTGAAAACTGTGTTCGAATTTTGGATTTGAAATGTGATTTCTTACAAATTTCAAATTGCAATTATAAGTAATGTAAATAAATGTCATTGAATTTGATGACTTTTGGTAAAAGTGCAATAAATTCTATTCACAGGTTCAAAGAATGTGGGCTTTTGAATTTTCACTTCAGTACAAAAAAGTCCCAAAATTTAGATCCGGATTAATTTCTAATTCTCACAAGTCTTATACGTTTACTTTAGATTAGTATAATCAATATAAAATATCTAGTAGATTGTATTCATCATGTCGAGGAAAGGATATATATGATATAGATAACATTACGGAAGACTTACAGACTTCTGGTGAATGTACTAGATCCTTGCTCGTAATATGAAGTTTTTCAATACAAAATATTTATCATTTACAGGTTACACACTACAGATTTTCCATTTCCTGGCCTAGGATCCTGCCAGATGGTACAACCAAAAACATCAATAGATTAGGAATCAAGTATTACAACAACTTGATTAACGGTCTCAAGAAAGCTGGAATTGAACCTATGGTTACTTTATATCACTGGGATCTACCACAAGCTCTACAGGATGCATACGGTGGTTGGTTAAATGAAACCGTATCTGATCTTTTTGCAGAGTATGCAAGAGTATGTTTCAAGGAATTTGGAGACAGGGTAAATATATTAGATATTTACTCTATGATATTTCATACACTACATATCTTGTTATTTAATATTTATTTATTACAGCAATAAAAATGTTAAGCTATATTTTCTACAATGTTTACAGTTTATTTCTGGAAGATTATAGCTACGTTACTCCAGCAATCTTCGTTTTGTTAGAATTTTGTATCAGTTTAAAATGTATTTTTAAATAGGAAAAAAATCCGTTTGGGAAAAAAAAGTTTTCAGATCATGTGAAAAATTTCCTTTGAAAAAATGTAATTTCAGCCTGCACCCAGAGATCAATCTCTCATTATGAGAACTGCGAAGTTTTCTGTACTCCTGATGTGTCTTCTTCCTTCATGGAAGTAATTTTGCTTCGATTGTACTGTTCCAGTCGATGTCGCCCTCAAAATGACAGAATCTACTAATTATGACTGTGCAATGCAGGTAAAAAATTCATCGTTAAATATTTCTGTCACTGTAAGTCATATAACTATAGATAACGCCTAAATAAATAAAATATCAAAAGGTTTTAAATTGTATGCACATATTACCGGAACTCTTTTGTTTAGGTTAAACTATGGATTACAATAAACGAACCCCGAGTTGTGGCTACACAGGGATATGGAGACGGTCATATGGCACCAGGAAAAGTTGGACCTGGAACTTCCATCTATGTTGCTGCTCATAACCTTATCAAGGGACATGCGAAGGCTTACCACGTATATGATAAAGAATTCAGGCACATTCAACAAGGTTTGACATTTCTCACACGCACATTTGATGTTATTTGTACAAGCGTATTACGATAGATTTGTGTATTTGAAATGAAGTTTGTGACCTCTGTAGGCGGGTGGTCTAAAGCCCCGTTTACACGATCAATTTTTTCCATCAAAAACTTTGTCAAAGTTTTCTTTGACAAAGTCTTTTGATCATGTAAACCTGCATCAAAAATTTCAGTAAAAACCTTTGAAGGACTTTGACAGACTTTGATGGAATAGAACTTCATCCTATTTTTCTATAAACTTTGATATACTTTGATGGGAACCAACTAATCAGACTGTGTTCTTGCAATCTTATTATATGTATTTACAAAAAAAGCACATGGCAAA
>JAOXYJ010200021.1:0-10417 GCA_028566555.1 Lithophaga nigra
ATGTGGCAGAGTGGATATTGATACTTATTATTTATAGTTATATTAATTTATATTTTATATTTCTTTTCTTCTTATTCTTTTCCGTCAGTTTAGTCATGTGTCGTATTCTTTACTTTTTGATTGGTTCTAGTCATGTGTCACATTCTTTATTTTCTGATTGGTTCTAGTCATTACTTTTGAAATCTCTTTGTTTAATGTCTGGTCGGACGATTTTGTCAACAAACTGTTTTCTGCATTTATATCTACATATTCTGCACATCTTGTGATACTATATTATCTACATATTTCTGGGCACAGATTCTTTTGTGATCAGGTCAGTTATTAACATTTCTTAGCCTTTAACATATGATTAATATGCATTGTTTGCCTTTCGAATGAATCGGAGAGTGACTGTATTTTTGAATGAATCGGAACGAATGTTTATGAATGGGAAATGTTTTATTTCAAGGGTACATATACATATATTTTTATTTAAACATAGTAATGAAATATATTGGTATGAATTGATAATTCATAAATGATCCGAATCCTGTATGTTTTACTTTGTTGATATTTCATACCCGCAGACATTGTATTTATGAGGGTATCTTTATATTTTGTACAGGACCAGATTTATATTGGTTTAAATGGTATCTGAGGTTGATATGAAGTGATGATCTATGCCAGCCTTTATGTACCACATACATGGTAAGATCAATGTCTCTATGTATTTTTATTTTATGTATCGTCCATGTCTATTGTTTATTTTCTTTAATTATTGTGCCGTCTATGTATGTGATAAATGTTTACCTTTGTGTTATAGATGTGCTATTTATAACTAAATATAAGTCTGATCGATTGATCCGTATTGTCATGTAAACTCGTGACATAGTAAATTATTATGATTTTAATTTTATACAAATCTGGTTTTGTTCGTATTGAGGAGAACTGATAAATACTAGGTTTTGTATTTTATCGGCGTGATAACATGAATAATAAATTAGAGTTATTGCCCTTTGTACACTGTCTTGTCACTGTGTTTATGTATTGTTATTTGTGTACTTTCAGAGGGTTTTACAATCGTTACCAATAAAGGTTTGAACTCTAGGCCTGTTGTTTAATTGATGCCTAAACGACTGGTTACAAATGGCGCCCACGTAGGGACCTGAAATTTGGACGATTTGACATAGATGTTTCCATATTGAGCCTCACCCAGACGGTCAAGATATAGGACGTCGGTGGTCAACCGGAAGTGTGAAAATTAGTTTGTAAACAGACAATTCTACACGTGTTTGAAATATTGCAATGTTATTGTGTGTATACAGACAGTTTGTAATGCATTACAGTTGGTGAGATTATAGCTATAGCATACATTTAGCATACACATTTTGTACATATTTTTTTTCCGTATGCTGACTTTGACATTTATGATGGCCATAATTCATATTTTGTGATGTGCATTTTTGGTTTTCAACTTGATTGAATTTTTGTGTATTATAGACTTTGATTTTTGAAAACCAGCTGGTGGTATATATATTATACTGAGTACTCAGAGTCAGGTCAGATTCAGATAGGACTTAGATTATTTATTTACATTTTTTATACATGTAAGTGTTTCCTGACCCCACCCCCCCTCTTTTTTTTTTTTTCCCCATTTGATTTTTTTTTTTGTTTTGATTATCATACCAAGGTGCACTTTTGAATAAGACATGTACATGTTATAACTAGGTACTAGAGTGTCAAGTTTTCTTGAGTTATTTATTGTACAGTTTACTCAGGTTACTTACTTAGATTTTTGGTATACAGTAGTACTTATATATTTTCATATGTGAATTTAGTACATGTATTTATATTGTGTATACTGTTAGACATTTAGGGTATACATTGTGTTTTCAACTGTGGCATAGAGACATAAAGGGTTTGTGTTATACTTTATTGTCATTTGGGTATAGGCATTTTGTATGTTGTATATGTCTGTGAGTGTTTGTGTGCTGTATGTGTATGAGAGTTACTTCCCCTTTACCTTTTAATAAACTTTTGCCCAGCCCTACACTTACCCAACCTTGCACTATAGTACATATTTTTATACAGATCTAAAATTTTTACCCCAGATTTGTGCATAGAGAGAAGCCACTGAATGATTTTGGTATGATTTGTACATAGATTATATACTGATATTTGGACAAACTATATACTGATATTTGGATATAGACTACACACTGATACCAGGTGTATAGAGTGAACCAGGTGCAACACTGCATACATGTATAGAGTATAGCTGATCCAGATTTAGAAAGCAGAATTACAGTTGGTATATGGTAGTAAGTATTCCCAGCCCATGCACACATGAAAAACATGCATACACCTAGGGTTGCTTACATATAAACTCTGTGTGGTTGTGTTGTGAATTCACTTATGTTGTAGTTGATACTGTTGTACTTTGACTGCTACTTACTTGTGTTCTTTGTTCACTTTGCTTTAATCTTAGGACTTGTTTACTTTGTCTTTGTACTTTGATACTGTGTGCTGTACTTTGATACTTTGTGCTATTCTTTGATACTTTGTGTTATACTTAGTTTTGGTATTGTGCATAGTTGACTTTACTGTTTGTACTTAGCCTTGATACTTTACTTTGGTACTTTATTACTTTGCTTTACTTACTACTTTGTTCTCTGGACACTTAGTTTAAGTGTTGTAATTGTATGCTTGATATTTTTGTATATATTTATATGACAGTTATTTTGTTTCAGGGGAGATAACTGTTACATTTTCTGATATTTGTAGTTCAGTATATATATTTATATAACAGTTATTTAGTTTCAGGGGAGATAACTGTTACATTTTCAGATATTTGTAGTTCAGTGTAGCTTGATTATACTTTTGATTTCTGTTATTTCTATTTCAGAAATTAATTTATACATTTTCTTCCATTGTAGTTTAGTTAGTCACACTTAGTATTTATTGATATTTCAGTGTGATTTAGTATTGTGTATTTTGTATTCCAGTGTAGACTGTTTTTCAGTGAGATTTATTATTGTGTATTTGTATTTCAGCTTGATTTTTTTTTCTTGTATTTTAGTCTGACTTTATCATTATATATTTATATTTCAGCCTGATTTATCATTGTTTTCTTGTATTTCAGTCTGAGTTTTCATTGTATATTTATATTTCAGCCTGAGTTATCATTGTTTTCCTGTATTTCAGTCTGAGTTTTCATTGTGTATTTATATTTTAGCCTAATTTATCATTGTTTTCTTGTATTTCATTCTGAGTTTTCATTGTATATTTATATTCTAGCTTGATATTACTTGTACTTCAGCTTGATTGGTCATTTAATTCTTTTGTTTTCAGACTGCTGTACATTTTTTTTTTTTCATTTGGACTTGTATTTATTTGTGATTTACTTATTTCAGATTTACTTGTACATTGTATATGATTTGAGTCTTTATCATTGATTTACATTTTCAGATTGTGAGTCTTTGTGCATTTTGATTTCAGATCAGATATTTTGTTGTTTGTATATTCATTTCACATATACTTGTAGATTTTCCAGTGGATGAGCTATATTGTAGTTTATTTCATAGATTGAATTTGTATTTAGTATTTCAGATTGTGTTATTTGGGACTATTCATACCCAGAATAGTACTTCGTGGATTTAATTCTTTTGTAGCTTTAGTGGTATTTCTATTTTAGGACTTGTGTTTATCTGTACTTTTACTTTTGGGTACTTCATATTTACAGATATATTTATTTGATTTATATACAGTATTTATATTTTGCAGATATTTCTGTTGATTTCAGATCTTAGTCATTTATTTCTATTATTTCAGATATTTTGCTTATTTTTCTATTGATTTCAGATATTTGGACTTTATTTCTTTTTCTTTCAGAATGTTTTAATTGTAGGCTATTGGTTTTCTTATAGGTATTTACTTTTACATTTCTTGTAGGAAGTTTTGATTTATTTCAGATGTATTTATTTTTCTTGTAGACCTATATATCTTTTTCTTTTGTCTTGTAGATTTTTTTTTTTTCTAGTTGTAGATTTTTGATTTCATTTCTGTTGATGATAATTCATTTTCTCTTGTATGCAATTTAATTTCTATTGTAGGTTATTTCACATCTATTGTAGGTCATTCATTTCTGTTGTAGGTCATTTAATTTCTATTGTAGGTCATTTTATTATTGTAGGTCATTTTATTTCTATTGTAGGTC
The DNA here is from genome assembly GCA_028566555.1 of Lithophaga nigra. NCBI lineage: Eukaryota > Metazoa > Mollusca > Bivalvia > Mytilida > Mytilidae > Lithophaga > Lithophaga nigra. The sequence continues at coordinate 4,196 of JAOXYJ010200021.1, forward strand.
ATTTCCATTTCTGTTGCAGGTAATTTCATTTCTATTGTAGGTCATTTCATTTTCATTGTAGGTCATTTAATTTTCCATTGTAGATTTTTTTTTTTTGTTCTATTGCAGATTATTTTCTTATCTTTTGCAGCTTAAATTTTTGTTTATTTCAGAATATTTTGTTTTTCTTGTAGAGAATTGAACTATTTTTTTTTCTCTTCTCCATTGATATATTTAGTTTGTATCTTTTGTAGTTGACATTTTATTTTCATTTTGTAGATAATTTCTATTCATTTCAGAATTTTATTTCTTTTGTAGTATTATTTATTTCTATTTCAGATAATTGTACTTTTGAAGTGGATTGAATCCATATTGCTTTACTGTAGATTACCATTTATTTCAGTGGATATAATCCATCTTTGTACAACTTTACACTATGGCGGACGCTATTCCAGAAGAGTATAAGGAACTCATTGCTACACTACAGAAAATGAAGATCCAACCTAAGGCAGATTCACCCGAGGATTTTGAGAACTGGATAAAGGCATTTGCGAAACAGAAGGAAGATGAGAAGCAGACGGAAGATGTGAAGCAGAAGGAAGATGTGAAGCCAACCCTACATTCCATTACCCAGCCACCCAGACTTAACTATTTCTCTGGAAGTAAAGACAGGAAAGGAGGCGAAACATCATATGAATTATGGAGATATGAGGTTCAGGGCTTACAGAAGGACAAGATTCATTCAGATGAAACCATTATCCAAGCTATCAGAAGGTCAGTCCGAGGAGAAGCTGGACTTGTTTGTATGCGATTAGGACCAGAAGCATCTCTGAAAGATATCCTTATGAAGATGGAGAGTGTTTATGGCAATGTAGACGAAGTGGAAACCATCATGAGTGACTTTTACAATGCCAGGCAGACCGAAGATGAAGACGTTGCTACTTGGAGTTGCCGATTAGAAGGGATCCTGGACAGAGCCATCCATGAACATAAAGTCAGCAGAACACAGGCCGATGCCATGTTGCATGACATGCTGTGGAAAGGATTGTTACCTGCACTGAAGGACGTATCCCACTTTGAGAAGAAATGCTTCACAACATTCGACACCCTACGAACTGCACTTAGAAGGATTGAGAAGGAACAGAAGTTGGACCAACCTACCAAACCAAAAGCAACCATGAAGAAAGCTGTAGTGACAGACGAACCAGAGTCAGAACTTGCTGGTATCCTGAAGTTGATGAACAACAGACTGGAGAAACTGGAATCCGAACAGCAGCAGATTAATGAACAACAATGCCAACAGCAGCAACACCAGAATTTTCAACAACGCCCAAACCAGTACCAACAGAGACCCACTTATTATAGAGATAGAGGACAGTCAACACGGGGTAGATTTAGAGGTAGAGGCTATGGAAGAGGATTCGGTAGAAGTCGTGGAGCCTATGGTGGTCAACAACAACAAACAACGACTAACTACAAATTTCCTGTTGTTGTCTGCAATCGATGCCATCGAGAAGGTCACATAGCCGTAGGATGCCGTAGCAACACTGATGTGAACGGGAAGCCGTTAAACTGAGGAATGTCGTCGACGAGGGGCAGCCGATCGACATGAACATACATTGCCCTATACAAAACATAGACAAACAGACAGTACCTCCTGGATTATGTGGACGCCCAACGGAGAGTAGCATATTTATCAATGGTGTGAAGACAGACGCATTACTGGATACAGGGTCCACAGTTTCAACAATTTCCAAAACATTTTATGACAAGAATTTGAACCATTTAACCATGCAACCATTAAAAGACATTATCAACATAGAATGTGCAGATGGAAAGTCATTGCTTTACCTTGGATTTATTGATGGTACCATCCAGTTACCAGAAACAGACACCAGTTACCCATGTTTATTCCTTGTTATTCCTGATAGTCCATACCATTCGAAAGTACCAGTACTATTAGGCACTAACATTTTGACGACAATATTGGAAGATTATAAGGATAGATTTGGCACCCGTTTTCTACAGAAAGCCAACTTGAAAACACCTTGGTATTCGTCATTTAGATGTATCCTACTACGTGAGAAGGAACTACTCAAGAATAACAACCGGATTTCATTGGTGAAGTCAGCCGAACACCAGAAGACAACTATCCCACCGAATACCAACATCATCATCCAAGCTATGACAACAAAAGAACTGCCATACTATTACACACCAGCCGTCACCCATCCTACAGAATCATCTATTCTACCAACTGACTTAGATATTGAACCATCATTAATTGACTACAAGTACCAACAGAACAGTTTATTTCAAATTAAGATCAACAACATCACCACCAGAACAGTTACTATTCCACCAAACGCCATCATCTGCGAGTTACAACCAGTACAGATACAAGATTCACCGAACAACATACATCGAGAATTTTCACCACCATTATTAGAACAAGTTGAGATATCCACTGGCAACATATCATCGACAGAACTTCAACAAGGAAAAGATCTCATTTCAGCTTATGAAGATATATTTTCCAGTGATGATTATGATATTGGACATACCAACCTAGTGCAACACAGAATTGAATTAGAAGATGAACACCCATTTAAGCAACGCTATCGACATATTCCTCCAGCTATGTATGAAGACGTCAAGAGTCACCTACATCAGATGCTGAGAGCAGGAATCATTAGGAAGTCGCATAGCCCTTATGCTTCTAACGTCGTGTTAGTAAAGAAGAAGAACGGATCACTGAGGATATGTGTCGACTACCGACAACTGAACATCAAGACAAAGAAAGATGCGTATGCTTTGCCACGAGTAGAGGATATGCTAGACTGTATGGCCGGCAACAGATATTTCTCCACCGTCGACATGAAGTCTGGATATCATCAGGTAGAGATCTACGACGAACATAAGGAACGCACTGCATTCACTGTTGGACCTTTGGGACTGTTCGAATATAACAGAATGCCATTTGGACTAGCTTGTGCTCCTGCCACTTACCAGAGACTGATGCAAGACTGTCTAGGAGACCTCCACATGAGCATATGTTGCTGTTTTATTGATGACATCATCATCTTTGCCAAGACATATGAGGAACACCTAGAGAGATTGCAGTTAGTCTTCGACAAGATCAGAGAGGCGAACTTGAAGCTGTCCCCATCCAAATGTTCGTTCTTCCAGCCCAAAGTGAAGTATGTTGGTCATATCATCTCAGAGAAAGGAGTAGAGACAGATCCAGAGAAGGTAGACAAAGTACTGAATTGGCCCACTCCAAAGTCGCCTGAGGATGTACGTAGATTCATCGGATTTGTCGGGTATTATAGGCGTTTCATTAAGGACTTTAGTAAAGTAGCCAAGCCATTGACATCTTTAATGCCATCGCCAGTTACCAAGAAAGGAACGAAGAAGAAGAAGCACGAACAACAATCTTGGGAGTGGACAGAGAAGCAGGAAAAAGCATTTACCACTTTGAAGGAACTTCTTTCCTCAGCGCCTATCCTTGGGTATGCGGATTATACACAGCCATTTGAAGTCCATGTCGACGCCAGCGGTCAAGGACTTGGAGCCGTGCTTTACCAAGAACAGGAGGGACTTCCACGTGTAATATCCTACGCCAGCAGGGGATTAACGAAGGCGGAACAGCACTATCCTGCACATAAGTTGGAATTTCTTGCCCTTAAGTGGTCAATCACAGACAAATTCCATGATTACCTGTACGGACACAACTTCAAGGTGCTAACAGATAACAACCCGCTCACCTATGTCCTCACCACTGCAAAACTTGATGCCACTGGACATCGTTGGCTGGCTGCATTATCGGTGTACGATTTTCACATAGAGTATAGACCCGGAAAGTCCAATGCTGATGCTGATAGCCTTTCCAGATTGCCAACTACTACCATCAGCAACGATTCCATCAAAGCCATTTGTGGAAGTATGCAGACCCCACTTGTAGAAGCGTATGCCATATCACCTGATGTCATTGACGCCAACCAACTTGATATGCATATTGGTATTTCTACAGACATCAACTGGTCACATGTACAGGCTATGGATCCAGCATTGCAGCCATGTATAAGTATGCTGAAGTCAGGACAGACACCGAAGAAAGGAAAGTCACCATCTAGTCCAATACAGAAGCAGTTCAACCATCTCCGACTTATCGACGACGTGCTGTATAGAGAGATAACCGTTGATGAAAAGAAACAACTGCAACTTGTGTTACCATCATCATACATAAAGATTGCACTAGAGGCACTACATGATGAAATGGGTCACCCCGGAAAAGACAGAACCACCAGTCTAGTTAGAGAGAGATTTTTCTGGCCGGGAATGAGTAAAGACATTGAGGAATGGATTGAGAAGTGTGAGAGATGTACTAAAAGAAAGAAGACACCAGAGAAAGCTCCACTTATCAATATTACAACTACACAGCCAATGGAATTGATCTGTATAGATTACCTGACCCTTGAACCATCGAAGGGAGGAATTCAAGACATCCTAGTGATTACAGACCATTTCACCCGTTATGCGCAGGCCATTCCTACCCGCAACCAAACAGCAAGAACAACAGCTGAAGCCATCTTCAATAACTTCATTGTTCATTATGGAATCCCCGGAAGAATACATTCAGATCAAGGACCATCATTCGAGAGTCATCTGATACAAGAACTTTGCCGTCTCACCGGAACAAAGAAGTCCCGTACAACACCATACCACCCAATGGGCAACGGGCTCACAGAAAGATTTAACAGGACTCTGATTTCCATGCTTGGGACCTTACAACCAGCCCAGAAGACCAATTGGAAAGCACATGTCGCACCACTTGTACACGCCTATAACTGTACCCGCCATGATGCTACTGGTCAATCACCATACTTTCTTATGTTTGGTCGCCAGCCAAGACTACCAATTGATCTGGCATTTGGGCTAGTCAAGGACAAGGATAGGAAACCACAGACTGTCTACATCAAAGATCTGAAAGAAAGATTATTACAGGCTTACCAACTTGCCTCAGAATCAGCAAAGAAGGCGAAAGAGAAGCAGAAGAACTTATATGATTTGAAAGCTAGAGGAGCAACAATAGAAAAGGGGGATAGAGTATTAGTCAAAAGAGTTGCATTCGACGGAAAGCACAAACTGGTTGATAAATGGGAGGAAGATATATACCTAGTGTTGGAGCAACCGAATAACAACATCCCAGTTTACAAAGTACAGAAAGAAAATGGAGAAGGAAGAAAAAGAACTTTGCACAGAAACTTATTGTTGCCAGTTGGATATCTCAGAGAGAAACAACAAGAGACAATACCACCTAAACCAGTGCCACGACCAAGAACAAGATTAAAGAAACCAGTCATTGAACAAGAATTAGACTCAACCATGGAGGATAGTGAAAGTGACAGTGAAATATGGATTAGACCAAGACAGAATGCTGACAACACTCAACCCAGTGTTGGAGATGATGCAGAAAGTCAAGTCTGTCCATCTGATGAGCAAGCAGAACCTGTTGAGGACGCTCAACACATCGAGTCAGATGAAAGGAGTTCTGTTGGAAGCGCTTCCACATTGCTTGAAGAAGTTATTGAACAGGAAGAACAGACGTCAGAAGCAGACTCTGATGTACCTGTAGAACCTGATGATACAGATGTTTCTCCAGTTGTGCCTCGTCGTTCAGGACGTGAGAGGAGACAACCTGAGTGGTTGATGTCGGGTGACTTTGTCACCAAGTCTGCTGTGAAGCCAGTTATATCACCTACTTTACCACCTGCTGAGTGGAAACAGAAGGCAGATGTTATTGCTTCTTTTGCAGACAGGGGATTATTTAGTGGTTTAGAGGCTGAAGCAGGCAAAGCTTTGCTTGCTATCCTTACAAATTACTGAGTTTTATATTTTAGTGTTTTGTATATGTGATTCTGTCGATGTTTATAGATGTTTGCAGGTTGCAGTACTATATATTGCATCTGTATGCTGTATTATTGATAGGTTTTTGTATTGATTTTGCTGAGACGTCACATTACATATATAGCTAAATGTTTTGTTTTTCTCATTGATATTTTAATTTATTGATATTCTATTTCATTTCCAGATATATTTCAGCTTGTTATGTACAACCCTTGTAGACGAATGACGAGGACGCCATTTTTGATGGCGGGGGAGTATGTGGCAGAGTGGATATTGATACTTATTATTTATAGTTATATTAATTTATATTTTATATTTCTTTTCTTCTTATTC
>JAOXYJ010200131.1:0-10411 GCA_028566555.1 Lithophaga nigra
AATAATCATTATAAAAAATGTCCATACATGTCCTGACTGTTTTTTTTTTCACTTCAGGTCACAGTTAGTACTATCATTATTATTATTAGCATATTGATTCAGAATTATCCCTTGAATCCCAATATTTAATACTGTCTGGTCCCTAGCTCCCCTTTTAACCCTCAAATATGTTCATATTTGTGATTAGGGTTTTTTGTACTTTAATACAGTCATGGGCTATTGGTTTGACTTATTTGGGAAGAGACTATATCATTTAGTATGTTTTGAAGTATAACATTAAAAACATATTAGGACAAAATTTCATTTACATAAAAAAACCCAGATTGCAGATACTGTACTTGACCTGAGTAAGCCAGAGGACTAGAGAAAAATTTCAGTAATTAGGATCTATTTTCCCTAAACTGTGATGATATCTGGTAGAATAAGCCTTATAAATAATTTCTGAAACATGTCATTGTTTTGTGTATGAGCACGAAAATATTATTCAGTTATTTTGCGCGTTCATAGAATAGTATGATATATTTTTAAAAATCGGAAAAACGACAAACCGTGTTACTTTCAAACTCGCTGAACACCACCACTGCTTACATGTCCACGAGCCGGGGGCAGTTCTAAGACTAGTAAATTGTGTACCATAATGTCGCTGATGTTTGCATTTATTCTGTAGTATTGGCAATGCCTTCTTTGAGGACTGGTAAACGAATGACAGTTCTTATAATGCAATATATCTAAGAAATATCTCCAAAAATAACCATTGGCTGAAATGTCTCATCTGAAAATCAACATAACTGCCAAAGCCAGTAATGACTGGCTCTTCTTGTCGGAAACTACGTAGCCGAGAGAACCATAAGTGTGCAGAGGTGTTCCTTATAGGCGAGTGACTTTTTTTAAAAAGACGCTTAGTTAAGGATTTTAATGCACCTATCTAACACACACCTAATGTTTGTTTTACACGAAAGACTTATATATGTAGTTAATTTTTTGACTGGTCGTAAAACTTTCCCATGGTCACGTTTTTTATAAATAGACGAAAATGGCGTCATGGTAGTTTTCACTGAAATTGTGATGTTTTCGTTAAAGTTAAATATTTTCTAAAATTGTCATCCACCACTGAAAAAATGAGCATAACTTTGTTTTTTAAGGTGAAATTTAAATGTTTGAACTATTTATTTAATTTTATTACTTTATGTAATACCTTTAAAATAGATTGAAACAGCGCGATGAAAATGACCAAAATAAGAAGACTTTTTTTACTGTACATTCAACATTTAAACAGATTTTGTATTTTTTTTTAAAAAGTTATGCTGTTTTTATGTTTTTCTACATCATATGATCATATTTTATTGAAATCTTAGGTGAAAAGGCACAGTTTTGCCTTTTTAAACTCAAATGTTCAAAATGAGTTTGTTCCGGAATGTTTCCTGTTCGCTCCGATATGGTAATATTTATAATTACGACCTATATTCTGACCAATTCGTTGCCTTTAAATTTTATATAAAATTGATGCATTTAGCCTTTTAATTTCATGGAAACATATCTCCACTCATTTAGTTTACTATATATTTTCGCAATATGTAAAAGATGATGTATAATTTTGCCTTGTTAGGTTGTTTTTTCTTTGTGTAGTTTCATACAAGTTAAATGTATTAAACAAAAACACTTCGGACGCGACACCAGATAAATTCCGTGCTATGGCCGATTTTCCAAGTCCTGTAAAATGTACCCCTTCTTCCGCTAAAAAAGGTCGAAATTCAATTATTTGGCAACGTTGCATAATTTGCCAAATAATTACAGATGAAAATTTAACCAATCCAACTGAAAAGGGAGTTTCTACTTTTATTTCGGCTGTAAAACAAAGACAGGATGAAGTATATAGACGATTCATTGACGAGTACCAAACAATCGCAAATGTGCCAGTGGCGAACATAAAGTATCACAAAAGTTGCTATAGGGCTTTTACAAGTAAACAAAACTTGAAATCACTTAGTCTACAAGAAAACTTGCGTTCCAATCAGACGGATACTTGTGATATTAAAGATGATAAAGTGCTCACACGGTCAAACAAAGTACCTGAGGTGGACTGGTCAGTTTGCATTTTCTGCAAAAATAAATCATTCAAGAAGGACTGGAAACTCCGAAAAGTTTCATCGTCAACCAGGGTTCAAAATATTCTTGACGCTGCAAGTAAATATTCAGATGATGAAATGATTTTCCGAATTACAAATGATAAGTTTACTGATCTCGCAGTTTATCACTCAGGTTGTATAACAAAGTATCTCTTGAGGGAGAAAGAACCAAAATCAGATTTTTGCAGTGGCAGTTCTGATCACGATGATGCTTTTAATAAGTTCATAGAATGTATAACCGTTGATTTGATGGTTCACAAAAAGGTCTTTACTATGTCTAATCTACTTGACAAATTTAAATCTTTTCTCCCACAAGATATTGCAGATAGTTATACAACATACAGACTACAGCTTAAACTTAAGAAGCAATTTGGAGATTCAATAATTATAGAAACGCAACAAGGACAGGGAGTCTCAAATTTGGTATACAGTAGCTCGGTTTCTTTATCTGAAGCTATTCAGACAGCTACTCGTTTAAAATCTGAAACCAAACCTACAAACATAGGACTAGGTGGCGTTTCTTTCACTGATAGTTATGATGAAAATCAAATCCTCTATGCCGCTGCTTCAATCCTAAGGAAACAAATACGTCAAGTTGAAATTCCGACAGATGTTTATCCAACTTCCACGGAAACATCTCTTTCTTCTTCTATTCGAACTATGCCACCTGCTTTAACTCAATTTCTTAGCTGGCTTATAGATGATGATGCATATGACGCAGCAATCAGTCAATACCAGTTACCTTTAGAAAAACTGCGCAAGTGCCTAGCATTAACAGAAGCTGTTGTTTCAATCAATAAAAAATCTTTCACGCCTTTCTATTTAGGCCTAGCATTGCAACTGCACCATGTTTTTGGTTCCAAAACTCTGATAGAAACGTTAAATTCTCATGGATTCTGTGCCTCTTACAACGAAGTGAGACGATTTCTAACAAGTCTTGCTAGTCATGAGGTAAGCAAAATAGAAAATGGAACTTACGTTCCAAATGGTATAGTACCAGTTTCCGAAAACACTAATTTTATTCAGGAAGGTGCTGACAATGTAGATATTAATGCGGAAACAGTGGATGGGAAAGACACTTTCCATTCCATGGCCAGGGCTGTTTTCCAGGTTCGTTCATTGCCAGCTACCGATAGCCATTCGGACGCTGCCAAAATCAATCGTGGTCTAGACAGGTCTTTGTCAGTTAATGAGCAGACTTCTTCTCTCATTTCCTGTCTACCATTTGTCAAACCAAAGGAACGAATAGAACCGATCCGTTGTGAGGACGCCTACGAAAGGCTTATATCCTGTAAATCAGCAAACGCAGAAACACCTGATGTAATATGGGCATTGCTGAGAAACTTATCAAGAGATATTGTTGAGCTGCCGTTTGTTTTTGCTTCAGACGGGGATGACCAGAGGGTTCCATTCTGGACGGGATATAACAAGAAAATTTCTACAGCTAGCACAACGTTTAGTATTGTGACATACCCCCCAGTTGTTGATTCAAAACCAACCGACATGGCAACAGTTTACACTACCATGAAAAGATGTGTAGATATGTGTGGAAAAGCTGGCCAGCCCTTTTCAGTCCAAACATTTGACCAGCAATTGTATGCTTTAGCTCAACAGGTGAAATGGGCTAAGCCGTTGGAATTCCAGACGCATATTTTACGTCTTGGAGGATTCCATGCCTTGTCGTGTTTCATAGCTTCAATCGGTAAATTGTGGGGAGATGCTGGTCTCAGAGATCTTCTTGTAGACTCCGGTGTTTATGCTGCCTGTACAGTAGACCAGATGATCGCAGGTAAACAGTTCAATCGCGCTGTACGAGGACTAACTCTGTCTTATGATGCTTTGAAGACACTATGGATTTGTTCCTTTTTTCGATGGTGCAGAAATCATGATCGATTACCCTGTATTCCAGAACATGTTTGGTCATCTTTGTCCAAATTTTACTGTGATTTCAATTTAAACATTGATTCAGCTGACATAGACATTGCTGACTTTACAAATGTATTCAATTTGCATGTAGCACCCTTGATGGATGAGTTTCGAAAATGGGGTTTTAATGTTTCTCCTACTTTCCAGTTGTGGGATATGTTTTTGCAAGCTATTGAAATCTTATTAATGAATATAAGGGCTGAACGAGATGGCTTATGGACATTGCATTTGGAATCCATATTTGCAATGTTACCTTATTTTTTTGTGACAAACAGAACCAACTATTCCCGATGGACCCCTATTTACCTACTGGACATGTTGAACCTTCCACCTGATGTACAAGCCCATTTCGCATCTGGGTATTTCGCAATCCGTCAAAAAATCGGCTCTTTTAATGGCATCTGGAGCGATATGGCTACAGAAAAAACAGTCATAAAAGATTCTAAAGGTGATGGTGGCATTGTAGGCTTGACAAAGAAAAAGTCTTCTCTGATCCGATGGAATCTCACAAGACATGTTTTAGGAGAGATTACTGCTGAGATGAGAAATCGTTCAGGGCTTGACAAAAATGTAAATGATGTACACGATGAATGCAAGCCAGCTGCAATGAGCAGAGATGAACAACAGGTCAGGGCCCTGATTACGCAGTTGCAGGAAAATATGACTGATCCGTTTCATGTTGATCTTCATCCCCGTGAACTAATTAATATCTCCACAGGTCTCCATGCTAGACATGATGTCAGAGAGTCACTTTTGAATGCCACCGACCATGGAGCTAATATGGTAAAAAAATTTGTAGACATGTCTTTGTCAGAAGGCAAAACAGGGAGTTTTTATGGCCCGATACCCAGATCTGGCCTAAAAACATTCGAAGACATGAACACAAAAGTAAAACTTAAATGCAGGTCGGGTGAAATTGTTAAGGCTCATATAAATCCGGAACTTGTGTTCAGGCGCGCATTAGCCCTTACTAAATGTAGAGAAGATGTTTCTGTGGAGAGTGTTCTTTCGTACCCAATCGGTCCTATCCCTACATCATTGTTCCACGACGATGGTACTATGAGGAAAACAGTTAAATCTGATCTTGCCCGTGAATTGGAAAAAAATACTTGCTCCTTATTTACTCTTCCGTTTTTCGACCCTTCGGTAACTGTCATGATCAGAGACGGTATGAGTATTATACAATCTTTGGACACAAAACAGATGAATAATTTTGGTGAGCTAGCAAGACATTACTTAAAACTTTTAATGTTCAACTTTGCCACGGCTCAAACTATAGTCGATGTTTTTGATCGATATGACAATGCAGATTCGATTAAATCTGCTGAAAGATGTCGTCGAACTTCCTCTGCAAGCTCCCAAAAAGTGTATCATGTTGCTGAAGGTCGTATAATCCCAGAATGGAAAAAGTTCCTTTCAAACAGCAAGAACAAGCAAGCATTGGTCTCGTTTCTAGGTGAGTTCATAACAGGATTATACAACACAAATGTATCCATGGGTGAAGATCAAACATTGTTTTTAGCCGGTGCTTTCACCAATCCAGACATTGTGAAGAAAATTTCTGGAAATATTGTCTCCGACTGCAGAAACCTATACAGTTCACAGGAAGAAGCAGATACTCGGATGATTCTTCACGCTATGTACGCTGACGAACAATTCAAACTCCGAAAGACAAAAGGAAGAATTATAGTAAAATCATCAGACACAGACGTGCTAGTCTTATGTGTCCATTATTTCCCCAAAATGTCATTTACAGAGGAGATGTGGGTTTTGGTTGGTACAACCACCAATATGAAAGATGGCAGAAGATTCGTTCCTGTCCATGAATTGTGTAGTTCTTTGTCTCCGACAACATGTAAGGTATTACCTTCGGTTCATGCTTTATCAGGCTGTGACACGACGTCGGCTTTATTCGGGATAGGCAAAAAAACAGTTTTTAAGGTTTTGACAACATCATCTGATGCAGTTGTTGATCTCACACATTTTGGTGATTCTGAATTTACTTCTTCCCTGGACGCAGCTAGAAAATTCATAGCCAATCTATATGATTTTAAACGAAAATTCAAGACCTTTCATTCTGATCTAAATAAGCTCAGGGTTAAACTAGCCACTACTAAGGAAACCAGTTTGATACGTCTGCCTCCAAGTGAATCAGCTTTCAAACAGCATGTTTTGCGAGCCTGTATACAAACACAGATATGGATGTCTGCTCATGTGGCAAATCTTCCTCCTATTTCTCCCTTTGATTTTGGTTGGCAGAAGGGCACAAATGGACCAGAGCCAGTATATTTCACTGGAATGATGTCCTCGGATTTCCTCCAGGATTTAATTTGCTCTTGTAAAGGCAAATCCCTCTGTAGTAGATCTTGTGTATGCTTTGAGCAAAATTTATGTTGTACAGAATTGTGCCCATGCCAAGGATCTGAAGTTTGTCGCAATATTTTGACCCGACAAGAAGGACCGGTCGACGATGACGATGGCAATGATAATGATGATGAAATCTAAACAGAATGTATATAGAATGTAAATAACTAAATCTAAGATTGTTTTACAAGAATGATATTGTCATACTGTCTTTTTTTATGATTGGATGGTAATTCGGTAATTTTCGTTCATGTCGTAAATCTGTCCTTTGTCCTTATGTGTTGGTATTGTCACAATCCAACTGTCTTTCCTGTCCATTGTGCTTCTGATTCTTATCCACCACATTGTTTTTAGTTTGTATAGTGAAGATCTTGTCTAGTGTTATCGGTCTCGTCTTCTTGTCATAAGCAGTTTGTAACTATTATAAAAAAAAAACTTGTCAGATGGTCTCTGACCTTGACGCGGTTGACAAGCTTACGATTTCCTATCGGACCAACAAGAGACCGAGAGCCATCTTCGTGCGGTAATGGAAAATGGTATTTCTGTCAAATTACTTAATTTCCTCACTGCAAAAGGAATACTTATATTCAAAGAGTATTAAAGTTATTCCAATACACAATTTCAGAAAACATTTATGATATATAAGCTCTGATTTGTAGGTATTTTTGTTATATTTGGTTGAATGGGATATGAGCAAAGTCAATTTTTTCTGAAAACCCCCTTTTTTAACGATTTTGTGAAAACGTCAGTCTTACGTGACATGACGTCATCACAACTTTTATTTACGGTTATAAAAAGCTGAAATACAATGTCTGCTAACGATTTGAATATAGTTTGGATCAATTTTTAGTTTCTTATATTAAAAAAATTCTTCTTTTTCCTGATATTTTGATTTTAAGTTATTACTTCCCTTTGCTGTTTGGCCTCATTTTCAGACAAATGTGACCATTTCCCAATTTTACGACCAGGCAATTCTGAAAGTACAAATAATTACCTATCCAATGATATATATTTTATGCATGTGTTAGATAGGTGCATTAAAATCTTTAAAATACCTCTGAAGTCACTCGCCTAATATATATGCGTTAATGAACTCTTACCAGACAGCTGTAAAATATCTAAATATTTCAAAATGCAAGTTGTCGCAAAGAGAATTTTTAAGAAAATTAAAAATGATTGAACAAATATGTGAAGAACTTTATTGATGATTTATTTCTTTATGAAAAAATATAATCTATGTAAATTTTTAGCTCTGTTTTAATTTTTAAAAACTTTTTCCCGAACTTTAAAAAAACTTTAATTTTTTAAAGTATTCCTGCGGAATACTAATGCGGGAATGAAGTAAGACTTTGGTGGGAATGGAGTATTCCAGCGGAATACTTTGCCGGGAACGGAGTGGTCCAGCGGAATACTTTGGCAGGAAGGGAGTATTCCAGCGCAATACTTTGGCGGAAATGGAGTGTCCAGCGGAATACTTTGGCGTTCTCTTTATGGTCTGTTATCAATTTTGTAATGAACATGCGCGAGAGTACTGATTCCATCTTGTAAGATATGACGCTTGTCGTCATTGGCTGAGAGTACGACCTTGTTGATCTCCTAGGTGAAGATGTTGTGAAGATGACTTCGGATGATGTTCATCGGCTGTGAATCTCCTGCAGCGTTTCGAGACATTTCTTGTACTCGTCGAAGGTGATGTCTCGCTTGATCACGGTCTTCTTGACACCGTTCGCTCTCTTGGTGATCTCATCATCTACCTTGTAGGCATACATCTTGGCGTGCAATCCGACAAATTTTCCTCCGCACTCAACCTTAAACATCCCGATGACCTTCTTATTGACGCCTGTCATGATTCCCGATTTATGTTCATTCGGATAATTTGATGCGTTCAACTTGTCCTAGACACGAGGAGCTTATATCCTTGTAAAAGTCCTTCGTCTGGATCAAGTAAGCCAGACTGTCCGTGTCGGTAAACAATAGCTTGGCATTGTCTCCATACATCTCTCGCATGAAGTCGTTAAATGGACTCATACATCAGAGTCTGACAGATCCAAGATGAAACTTCCGAAGTAGACGGGCTTATCAAACTTTAGCTTCGTCTTCTTCATGTGAATGGCGACTAGGTTGTAATTGAAGACGACCCGGCGATCGAAGTATGGCTTGGCCACGAGCTTCAACACTTGCTTTTCAGCGCTCCCGAGATTTACATCTACACTCTTTCGGATGTTCTCCATGGTCTTACCAAACACCGAGTTATTCATGAGTTTGAAGAATTCCTTCTCGGAATCGGTCTTGGGTTTGGTTTGAAAACTGGTGTTGAGGTCAATATACTTCTTGAGCCATGGAGACTGCACGAATCCGATGATCCGATGGACCTTGGTCAGCTTCATTCCCTTCAACAAATACTGTTTGAGGTTACGGTAGTGGAGCGAGTACTTGGTGCGGTTTGTTCAGTGTAGGAATCAGTTTGTGAACTTTGTTGATCTCCACGTTCTCAGGTGCTAGTGGATAATCATTGTGTTCGTCATGCAGCCCTGTGAGTACTCGAGGTCGCATTCCACCATGTATCCATATGGATGATCGTCGGGGTAGTTCAGGATGTTCTCGATCTCCTCTGGTTCCACCCATTCGAAGTCTTCTGTAGGTAAGGGTTGTGCCATGGTCCATCCGCAAAGGTTGTTCGCGTCAAGAAGAACCAAGTACTTGGTTGGCTTCGTGCTGTTATAGTTGCTTGTGGGCCTAACCATGTCATAGTGGGTTGCGGGCCTAATCATGTCGATGTGAAATCATGGCGACACCTCCTCCGACTTCTCAAACACAAGCAGCATGTCTAGATGGGATAACAGTTCCAGTTTGACTCCAGTGATCTTAAGTACTGCATCATAGGGCGGTCAGATAGGGAGCTGTGTAATAACACGCAGGGTCGAGCTCGTAGTATTTCAAACACACGTGCCGGAAGTTCTCAAAGATATCTGTCTGAAGACACAGGTCGGACTCCAGGTAGAGGTTGTGATATTCGCGTAGCGTCTTACACTCGAACGTATCAAACACTTTCTGCGCGTGAGCATAATCCTCATCGCTGATGTGCTCTCCGTTGCGTTTGTTGTAATAGTCCTCTTTGGGTGGTAGCTGAGTTTCCTTCAACCTCTCTCTTGACCATCCATGTAATTGTAGGGATACACGCCCTTTCGTATAAGCAACTCGTAGTGGTCACCGTACTTTGAAACTGTCTTGAATTGATCTTTTGTCAAGTTCTTTGCCAAGGTGTCCTGAGAGTACGATAAGAACAGACACGAATCAATGAATCTCATCTCTAAGTCTACTATCTTCTTCCAAAAACTAATGTACTTTTCGTCTGTATTTGATATACAGTTAATCTTTCATTCTCCAAACCCTAGCTCCTTAACAAACAAATGTGCATCGTTATCCACTTTTGTTGTGAAATACGATGGAAACGAACCTTGGAAGTTAATACTCCAAGTTGAACTCGTTCCACGTTACGTCCCTGTGAGATGATCGTAATCGCGAAAGTTGTCGTTACCTAGCGGTTTACCACAGCTGTGACAGTCCACAGTCAAGCCGAACCGTTCTATGTCTTCATTTGTCACCTCCATCTTTTTCTTGTCCTTGTAAATCTTCGCGATATCTGCCATTTCAAGCTCCATGCGTTTAACAAATTCCTTAGCTGCATCATCTCCTTGATAGAGGACTGGTTGTTTGTAGTCTCCATGGGCGTACATGTACTTCATATAATAGCAGAAGCCTAATAGTGTATGATGCTGATACTGCTTCGTATACGCCTTTGATGGATCGGGTTGGCATGTGTCCATCTTTTACAAGAAGCATTCAAATTCTGCGTAGATAATAATTGAAACCTTCATCGAGCGTTTGTGATTGGCGAAGCTTACGAAAGTCCCTTTCTCCGGCAACTCGATCTTGACTGGTTTCTTTTGACGGCAGTACTCCCAACGTTTATCTAGAATGTATTGCCGAGTGAA